>JABYPW010001639.1:0-14411 GCA_016880775.1 Phymatotrichopsis omnivora
CTGGCTCCTCCACCCCTTCCTCCTTTAACCCCTCCCACCATCCTCGCCCCCCCCCCCCTTCGCCTTTCGAATAAAGAGCAACTAAGCTTGCAGGCATCCTACTTCGTACTGCAAGACATAGAACCCTCGACCTATTCCTCAAGAAAAAGGAAGCACTCCTTTTGGATGAAAACAAAGTACAAATATACTGAGAGGTCCTTTTACTGGAATTCCTAACGGACACTCTGCCAAAGATAACCCAAACCTTGGGGGCTTTGGTAGACCAGTTAAATGCCCAAGGTAAAGCCATCGCCGACCTACTTGAAGGTCACAATGCAATTCGCGACCGCGTCGCCGCCCTCGATGACAACTTAAGCGAGATCCGACAGACGCTCCGCTCAGAAACAACAAACAATACTCTTGAGGAGTCCCTTAAGAAAATCGAAAAAGCAACCAAGGAGACCTCCAAAAAGGTCAACAAGATCGCTAAACTGAATGTCGCCCCCACTGTGCCAGCTGCCAGCACAACAAAACCTATGCAGCCATCACCCGAGGGAACTTGGGCGCAGGTAGTTTCAAAACGAAACAAAAAAGCGGCAGCCTCAGTACCCCCCCTCCCCGCAAGTGCAAGCGACCGACGCTATCCTGCAAAGTGCGACCGTGAGATAATCATCACCACCGCTTCCGAGATTAGCACCTTTGACCCAGTTAAGCTAAGGGATGCCGTCAATGACACTCTGGTGTCTGCAAAGGCCCCAGCAGCTCTCCGCATCTCTGCTGTTCGCAAGAACAACCAACGGTCTATTGTCTTAACCACTATTGAAGATGTAACTGCATCGGCAGTACTGGCATACCGCAACAAAATCGAAGCTACTATCAAGGAACAATTCCCAACAGCCTCTGTCTGAAAGAACATGCGATGGAAAAAGTACTTATTACACAACGTCCCCCACTCCCACACTGATGCCCTCACAGAAGCCGATATGTTCCGAAGAGAAATCGAGCACTTCAACAAGGGCATCACCCTCACTCAAACCCCCCAGTGGCTCCTACGTGAAAGCGACCGGACCGGCAAATATACGTCCTCGCTGGTAATCACGGTCATCGACGACGATAACGAAAAACACATTCTTGAAGGACTTATGATCCTTACCCGCAGACGACGAGTCAAGAAATATATTCCTTATAACTCGGCCACACGATGCACCAACTGTCAAGAGTTTGGTCACCACCAAGCTCGATGCTGAAATCCTCCACGATGCAACATCTGTGCCGACGCACATCACACCTCGAAGTACATCTGCGGACATGACGAATGCAAAAAGGTCGGAAGACTATGCGATGACACGGTCCTCAAGTGCGCCAACTACAAAGGAAAGCACACCACTTCGAATCCCTCATGCCCGGCATTCATCCAAGCGAAGGCACTGGCTGCTGCCCGGAAAGAGGAGGCCGTTACCGTCACTATGGGTGGCGTTTGATTTCTTTTACCTTTTCTTTAGATTTTTTCCTTTAGCATAAAAGGTTCAGGCTGTTTGGGGAGGTTTTCTTTTTCTTTCTCTCTTTCTACCTTAGTTTCTTCTGCTTTTTCTTCGTAAGAGTCCGGTAGATAGTTGTTGTAAGGTTCGCCTCGCTAGGAATATCGGACAGGAAGGCTATTTTCACGGGACCATTTGTGGCGCTTTTTCTACTGTACTTGCACGACATCGTGTATTTAGTTTGTGATCATGTGGTTTCTTTTTTTGTTTCGTTTGGAGGAGAACAGGTGACACGCCATAGTCAAGGACTGCATGCGGACGGCCTGGGTAGGCTATAGAAGAAGTAGAGTAGTTTACCGGAACAAAATGAAAAATCATCATCATCATCATCTCCTTGATAGGCTTCTCAGACTCTTCAAACCCCCCCTTACATTCTACCTTTTCCTACTCCTCTTTTACGCTCCTGTTTTATCACTTTTCATGGACATAAAACTCTCGGCAAAACAACGACTTAGAATACCTTAGCCTCGTTGCCCAGGGGATAGGCGCTCAGATAGAGCTTGCTCCACAGGGGACTATCCTTACCTGGACACGTACTGATGGGTTCCTGGTCACGCATCACCACCGTAGTGTGCTCTGGTGCCGTTATAGCCTGATCAATAAACCCAGTATGGGAGACATCGTGACAACGTGCAAGACCTAGCCTCGCTTACACGGTCGCAAATATGTCTACATCTCAGCAACAACTGGTCACCCCCACAAGGGCCCCAACGCTGTCGAATACCTCAACCCATCACACTATCCCCAAAAACTCAGCCCAGCCGTACCAAATCCCGCCCGCGCACGAATGGCAGATTGAGGGGCGCTCTCAGGTCCCCCCTATACAAATAACACAAAGTCAAGTCGCCCAACCGCTCTTCAGAAACCCTGCCAACATTAGTCAGCACGCATCCCCGACGCCATCGCATACCACCACCCCACATCCACAAGCCACCTTCGCCCCAGAAAGTGCATTTGGGGGCAGGGATATCAGATCGTGGGATGAGGATGCCCCAGCTGCGCAGTACACCAGCGATGGAGATTTCCTCACCACTGATGAACAATTCAAAGGAAAAGACAAAGAAATGATGGACGTCGACGCCACCCCTAGAAAACTAAAGCGATCAGGCCCGGGCCCATCCCAGACCCCAGCCCCAAGCCAAATCACTGAAAACCCACTACAGGCACTAGAGGAACTCACAGGGTCCACCATCAGAACACAAGCCTTTGTGGAACTACTAAGTGAACAACAAGGCTTAATGGGAGAACCCACGAAGACCGCACTGCTCGGCATGTTCATTGCCGATGTATTCACTGCCCTGTGCAACAAAATCGACAATCAATCCAGATTTCTCATCAACCTACAAGACGCCAACCTCAAACTTGGACGATAAGTGGAAGAGTTGGAAAAAAGAACGAAGCAAACCCAGCAAGCAGCGCAGAGCGCGGTCGCCACAGTCCAATCCAGATCGTACGTACAGGCTGTACAAAGTTCCAAGCAACAAGACAGTGAACAGAATAGGGAAATGGGAGAAGAAAAAGGCAAAGGAAAGAAAGCAAAAAGCCAGGAGGCAAGCCCAAGCAACCCATCAACTAACACTAATAAGAAAAAACAAGAAACCAATACTGAAACCAATACCAAACGCCAACAACAACTTCCGAAAAAACACCAACGAGCAGAACGACGAATGTACCTCCAAAAGACTGAACCCGGAGAAATCAAAGACCGCGCCATCCTAGCGTAAAGGCTAGCATACCAACTTGCAATATGGCTCAGAGATGAAGTGGCATTGTCCCCCAAAGATGCAATGCTAGAAGCCATCACGATCAACGAAATGGGCACCGTCACGATGTACACCCCAACACACCTAACCGCCGACTTCTACAAGCCATACTCAATCATCATCCAGAATGCAGTAAGCGGAATCCTAACGACACAATTCAAGATGCTCAAATTCGCACCAGTCACAGCTGGCATCATGATCTACGGCATACCGAGATTTGCCCTTCCTGGTACAGGATTAGGAACAGACCTCCACGAAGAAGTGTCAGGACAAATCCTGGCCACCACTGGAGTTCAGATTGTGAGCACAAGAATGGTCAAACCTAAAGATGGACAAGAAAAGCCCTATTGCTCCATCATAGTCGAGGCACATCCATCTGAAATCAAAAAGATCCACACTCCCCAGGGAACATTGTTATACAACCGAAGAAGAAAAACTGAACTGCTCCACTTGTCAACGCCGTACGCGCAATGCAACAAATGTTGGAGATTGGGACACCCTAGAGCAGCATGCCAAGAACCAGCTCAAATGTGCGCCATATGTGCGCAGGCACACGACACTAGAAACCACCCCCATACATGCGAAACACAGAAACACTCGACCCCATGCCCCGGACGGCCAGAAAGGGAACATAAACTAGGGAAATACTGTGCGCGGGAGGTCGCGAAGTGTATTAACTGCCAGAACAACCACGCAGCAAATTTCCCAGATTGCCCCACCAGAAAAGAAAAATTCCAACAGTTCCAAGAGATGATCCAACAGCGCAGGGCGGAACGTCTCTAACGAGAACCGCAGGAAAACGAATAAAATGACAACACAAGGCAACAACAACGGGATGACCAAAAGCGTCCCACGAACTACAAAAACCCTCAAAATGGTGATACTCAACTGCGCAGGAAACAACAGAGTATTCATCAACTACATGCAAAACCAAAAAACCACCGCACAAATCATAGCCATCCAACACCCATACCTACACCAAGGAAACCCGATGAAAGCAAAAGGATATGAGACAGTAGTGCCCCAAAAGAAAAGAGATGGAAGAATGCAGTATGGAATAGTTGTTTATGTTGAAAAGTGGATAGCGGAGTGTTTTTCTTTCTTTCCTATACCCAGGGTTCAGGACCCAGAGGTGGTGGCATTGAATTTCAAGTCGAAGAGTTTTTCTTTTTCCTTTTCCTTTTTTGCAGTTTACGTACACCCAAAGGGCACAGATCGAACAGAAATCATAACACAGGTATTCCGGAAACATACGGGACACAGGATTATACTCGGAGACTTCAACACACATCACCCGGACTGGAGCCCATTTAGAGCGTATACATGGCACAAACTTCAGGACGGACAAAGGCTACTGGAAGCAGCAACCAATACGGGACATGTCTGCACCAACATACCAGGAGAAATCACCAGACAGGACCCAAGAGGAAGACAAGATGGAGTAATCGATCTCATATTCGCAAGCACAAACACATACAGATGGCTCACTCCGCCAACAGTAGGAAGAGACGTAGGAAGCGACCATTTCCCGGTAACAATCGAACTTCACCTACAAGACACTGAACAGGAAAAACTGGCACCAAACTGGAAGCTTTTTCCCACCTATGATAAAGATAGTGTAGATTCGGTGTATCACCAACTGGAAAGAATTGTAATGGAAGGGGACCAACAAGGAGACTTCCAACACTGGATCCAAAAAACAATACACCAGGTCGCGAAAACATTATACGACGCAGTGCCGAAGAAAAATGTCACAAAATACTCCAAGCCATGGTGGAACACTGAAATCGCCATTGAATGGAAGGTGTTTAAGTGAGAAGCACGGAAATACAAGCATGGAAGAACGACCAGAGAAAACCGGAATATGGCTCAAAACAAGTACTTCCAATTGATCCATGCTGCCAAAGACCGATACTGGAACCAGTGGGTGGAGAATGCAAGTGACCAGGACCTCTGGAACTACAAGTCAGTAAGGATGAAAACCTCAAGAGATCACAAACCAGCGATCACAGCTGGAACGGCAGAACAATACGAAGCACAACTGATAAAGCAACTTTTCCCCCCTAAACCACAGCCAGACCCTCCCAAACTAGTATGGCACCCCGAGATGCCAGAGGTAACAGAAAATGAGGTCCAGGAAGCCCTTTGGAAAACCAGGAACACAGCCCCAGGGAAGGATGCCATCCCGTACCCAGTCTGGAAGCAGGTAGCAAAAGGAGCGCCACACATTATCAAAGGAATCGTTAACGAAATACTTGGCCACGGATACCACCCAGAAAACCTCAAAGAAGCACTGGGAGTGCTCATACCAAAACCAGGCAAAGAAGACTACGGACCAGTCAAATCATTCAGAGTCATAGCCTTACTCAACACGCTCTCAAAAATAGTCGAAAAAGTCGCCCACGATAGACTGTACGCCCATGCAATACAGAACCAAATGATATCGCCATACCAATACGGAGCCATAAAACAAAGAGGCACAGCAGACATAGCAAATCGGCTCTTCCACGAAGTAGATTGCCTTCAGAAAGCAGGATACAAAGTGAGCACAGGTTTCTTCGATATCATGGGAGCCTTTGACAATATGGAACAAGCTGAACTCAAAAAAAGACTTGAAAGTGGGAACACCCCAGAATATCTCACCAACTGGATACTTTCATTCATGAGCAATAGAACCATGCAGATGGTCTTCCCAGGAGCAACAGAAACCCTGCACCACGTAAAATCTGGAACCCCGCAAGGCTCACCAATCTCCCCACTACTATTCGTCATATACGTCGCCCCGCTACACGAGTGTGAAGAACCACAGAGCAAGGGATCCTTCATAGACGATTTTGTGGTCACAGTCTATTCCAAAAACAGAAAGGAAAATAACAGCAAAATCCGGAAAGAGTTTGAGCGACTAGAAACCAAAGCAAGACCGATGAAAAGAAAGTTCTCGGCACCCAAGACAGACCTAATAGACTGGGAAGTACATCATGAAAGCACACCAGAAGACGAGAAACAACTGGTAGAAATAGGAGGAGTGCAGATAACCCCCAAAAGGATAGCGTGGTACCTAGGATATTTCGCGTCCACTAAGCGAACCCCACACGCCCACTACGAAATCCGCATCACGCATGCAATGAAACAGCTTGCGCTCATCAGAAGGGACAACACAAAGCACAAAGGGCTCACCCCGTATAACCGAAGACGCCTTGTAATGGGAATGCTAATACCACAAATGACAGACGGGGCAACTGTCTTCGAACCAGACCAAACGACAGTCAAACTCCTCAACACCCAATTCAGTAAAATGGCAAGATGGGTAACCGGACACTTCCGCAATACAAACACGTACCAGATACTAGCTCAGGCAAAAATACCACCACCAGAAATCTGGATCAAGTACCTAAGGGAAAAATACGTCCTAAGAGCGTCAACCGTCACTGACCTGGAGCACCCGATCGCGTCAATACTGCCGGACACGTACCCAGCCCTAGCAGCAAGAAACCCAAAGGATACCTACTGCAGCTATCTGAAAAGGAGAATGGTCGGAAGGAAAAAGAAAGGCCTATACGTCCAAAAGTGGAACGCCCCCAACATACACAAACCCGGAAGCTCCCCACCAGTCGACGTTGACAAAATCCTGTGCAGCATCCTCCCATACCTGGAAACCGGAATGCGATTCCATGGAGTCATCAAGGCCGGCGAGGTCACCCCTTCCTTATACCCCATAGAAACCTTGGAGGGAAAAATAAAAGAAAAACTAATCGAACGATGGAAAACAACAACAGCTGAAAAATCAAGAGACGAGGAAGAAGTGTCCCTTGGCGAAAACCAAATCTTCAGATTACCGATCGAAATAGCAAGCTGAATATTCCAAATGAGGTCCTGAAAGTCCCACCTCTCTGCGCATACCTCATGGGGACATAACGATCACATCTGCACACACTGCCACCAATACTACGAAACCATACAACATGCGATCTTGGAATGCCCGGCAAGGACAGAAGCGCGCGAAAAGTACATACCCAAGCCCCGTGACCTGGAAGCCATGTTCCGCTCGGAAAAAGAAACGAAACAGATAGCGACGTATATATCGAAAACGAAAACCAGGATACCAACGAGGACCTATGCATACGAGTACCATGTGGCCATACCTGTTCGATCTGTACCTAATAGACCCCCATCTTGTACCCCGTCCCCAGTACCACCTAACCCGTGTTCTACATGTGGGCCGTATAGATGTTTTTTGGATTCGAAGCCTTTCACAGAGGTAGCTCCGGTTGACAGATCAGCTACCCCCCCCTCTACTTTCCTTAGTCCCTCTAGTAGTTTGTCTGACGTGTCGGATTTTCTTGCGGAGGAGTTTGCCCTTTCTTATGGTGATTTGGATTTGACTTTACGGACTCTTTTCCAATTATGTTAGTTTGTATTTGCGCTACTTTTCTATGTTTTTCGGAGGAGATGTTTTCTTATTACTTCATAGCTTTCCATAGCTATACGAGGATGTTCTTTTGTAGATGGTCGCTTACGTGACCATAAAGAATAAAAATGAATTACCCCCCCCTAGGATACTCCTTTATTCCACTACTGAATCTCCCAAGGCCTAACCATTCTCAATAAGAATCGTCGGACCAACCCATACATCGCCTTCTCAAAGGCCACCCAGTGCTCCCGCTGCTGTCACTTCAGACATCATCAACTGAAGTGCATGTTTTCCCCCGGCTGCTGCATCTGTGCTGGACCCCATGCTATCTTCGAGCACTTCTGTAGCAACACAGAATACAAATGCTGCGGACGATAATGTGAATATACAGTGCTTAAATGTGCTAATTGCGATGCCGCCCACCCTGCCAATGATCCCCTCTGCCCTGTTTATTTGTAAGTCTTGGCTAAAAATAACAAGCGAGTGGAGAACCTGCATGCTGTGATAGAAGAGGGAATAGAGACTTAGGGCCCCTCAGTATTTTATCTGTTTGTCCTTTTCTTGTTCCCTTAGTGTGAAAGTTTTGTGAGTTTAGCTCGTGTTTTCTCTTTTGTCTTTTTCCCTTTCCTTTTTCTTTGGTTAGTGTTTCTCGCTAGTACCTCGATTCCTTCCAGTTGTTGTAAGGTTCACCTCACTGGATATAGGAAAGGGGTTCCCTGGGCTTTTCTTTTTCGTCTTTGCTTGAAGTCTTCCTGCTGTTTTGATGTACTGTATTGCCGCCTTTGTACCGGTCACGTTTTCTTTTTGGAGTTGTACTTTCCCCCGCCGCTCTTTCCTTTCTGCCCCGTCTCTTCTCTAGTTTATTGCATGTAAGCAAGGAGGATTCAGGAACAAACATGTATTTTATCTTGTAAACTATAGACCATGCTACCGACCTTGAGTCGGCTGTCTTTTTACCTCGTGTCATAGCTTTCCATAGCTGCAAGCGGAGGTTCTTGTAGACGACCCCTAGCGGGGTCGTAAAGGTAAAATAAAAATGAATTTCCCCCCCCCTAGGATGCTCCTTTGTCTGTCTTCTACCTCCATCATAGCTTGACATACCTGCAAGTGGAAGTTCTTTAGACGACCCCTAGCGGGGTTGTAAAGATAAAATAAAAATGAATTTCCCCCCCCCCAGGATGCTCCTTTGTCGGTGTTATACTTGCTCAAACCCTACGCTGGCTCGCTTCGAAGGACAAGCTCATCAGCAAACCTGCCTCCTCCATTGTCATCACTGTGGTGGTGAACAATAACCATTACCGCATCTCCGAAGGCCTGACCATCCTCAACAAAAACTGTCAGACCAATCCCTACATCACCTTTTCTAAGGCTACCCAATACTCCCGCTGTTGCCACTTCGGTCATCACCAACTGAAGTGCACCTTTTCCCCCGCTGCCGTATTTGCGCGGTACCTCATGCTATATTTTAACACTTTTGTGGTAACATAGAGTGTAAACACCATGGATGACAATGTGACCGTATAGTACTTAAATGTGCTAATTGCGATGCCGCCTACCCCGCCAATGATCCCCTCTGCCCCGAATATTTGAAAGCCTTGGCTGAAAATAATAAGCGAGTGGAGAACCTGCATGCTGTAATAGAATAGGGAATGGAGACTTAGGGCCCCTCATTGTTCCATTTCTTTCTGCTATTGTTGTTCCCTTAGTGTAAGAGTTTCATGAGTTTAGCTTGTATTTTCTCTTTTGTCCTTTTCTCTCTCCTTTTTCTTAGGTTGGTGTTTGTCGCTCGTACCTCGATTCCTTCTAGTTGTTGTAAGGTTTACCTCACTGGAAATGGGAAAGGGGTTCCCTGGTCTTTTCTTTCTCCTTTTCGCTTAAAGTCTCTCTGCTGTTTTGAAGTACTAGGTTGTTGTATATGTGCCGGTCGCGTTTTCTTTTCGTTATTACTTTCCCCCACCATTCTTTTCTTTCTGCTATATCTCTTCTTTAGTTTATTGCGTGTAAGCGAGGAGGATTCGGGAACAAGCCATGTATTTTATCTTAGCTGTAGACTGTGCTACCGACATTAGGTCGGCTGTCTTCTACCTCCGTCATAGCTTGACATAGCTGCAAGTGGAGGTTCTTTTAGAGGACCCCTAGCGGGGTCGTAAAGATAAAATAAAATTGAATTTCCCCCCTCCCCAGGACGCTCCTTTGTCTTTGCGCTACTTTTCTGTGTTTTTCAGAGGAGATGTTTTCTTATTACTTTATAGCTTTCCATAGCTATACAAGGATGATCTTTTAGATGGTCGCTTACGCGACCATAAGAATAAAAATGAATTACCCCCCCCTAGGATGCTCCTTTGTCAGGCTTCTCAGATTCCTCAAAACCCCCCCTACATTCCACCTCTCTTACACTCTTCTTTTCATCACTTTTCATCAGTGTAAAACTTTTCGGTGAAAAACAACGACCTATAATACCTTAGCCTTGTTGTCTAGAGGATAGGCGCTTGGATAGAGCTCGCTCCACAGGGGACTATCCACATCTGGACAAGAACCGATGGGTTCCTGGTCATATATTACCACCGCAGTGTGCTCTGGTGCTGTTATAGCCTGAAATATAAACCCAGTGTGGGAGACATCGTAACAATGTGCAAGACCTAGCCTCGCTTACACGGTCCCAAATATATCTACATCACAACAATAACCGGTTATCCCTACAAGGGCCCTAACGCCGGTGAACACCTCAACCCAGCACACCATTCCTAAAAACTCTCCACAGCCGTACCAAATCCCACCTACACAAGAATGGCAAATCGAACGACGCACGCAAATCCCCCCAACTCAAATAGCCCAGAGTTAGGTCGCCCAGCCACTCTTCAGAAACCCTGCTAATATTAGTCAGCACACATCCCCCATGCCATCACGGACTACCACCCCACATCTACGAGCTACATTTGCCCCAGAAGGCACGTTCGGAGGTAGGGATATTCATTCATGGGATGAGGATACCCCAGGGGCAGAGTACACCAGCGATGGGGACTTCCTCACCATGGACAAGCAGTTTAAAGGCAAAGACAAAGAAATGACAGACATTGACGCCACCCCCAGAAAACCAAAGAGGCCAACCCCAGGACCCTCCCAGAACCCGCCCCCAAGCCAAAACACTGAAAACCCACTACAAGCGCTAGACGATCTTACAGGCTCCACCATCAGAACACAAGCCTTTGTGGAATTGCTCAGTGAACAACAAGGCCTAACTGGAGAACCTACAAAGACTGTGCTACTCTATATGTTCATTGCTGACATATTCACCACCCTGTACAATAAAATCGACAACCAGTCAAGATTCCTCATCAATCTGCAGGATGCTAACCTCAGGCTTGGATGACAAGTAGAAGAACTGGAAAAAAGAATGAAACAAACCCAGCAAGTAGCCCAGAGCACGGCCGCCATGGTCTAATCTAGGTCATACACACAAGCTATGCAGGACACCAAACAAAAAGATAATAAACAAGCAGACAAGGAGGTGGGCGAAGGAAAAGGCAAAGGGAAGAAGCTGGAGAAAGAAGAAACAAATCCTAGTAGCCCAACAACCAACTCCAGAAAAAAGCAGGAAACCAACGCGGAAAACCAGCAGCAGCTCCCAAAGAAACATCAACACATGGAGCGATGAATGTACCTCCAAAAAACTGAGCCTGGAGAAATCAAGGACCAAGCCATCTTGGCTGAAAGGCTGGAATACTAGCTTGCAATTAAGCTGAGAGATGAAGCAGCACTATCCCCTAAAGATGCAATGCTTGAAGCGATCACTATCAACGAAATGGGCACCGTCACGATGTACACCCCACTACACCTCACTGCTGACTTCTACAAACCCTACTCCATCATCATCTAAAATGCAGTAAGCAGAATCATAACCACACAGTTCAAAATGCTCAAATTTGCACTGGTCATGGCTGGCATAATAATCCACAGCATCCCAAGATTCGCCCTTCCCCCATCTGGACTCGGAATAGAGCTCTACGAAGAAGTGTCAGGACAAATCATGGCCACCACTGGAGTCCAAATCGCAAGCACGAGAATGGTCAAACCCAAAGATGGACAAGAAAAACTGTACTGCTCCATCATTGTCGAAGCCCACCCATCCAAAATCTGAAAAATTCACACTCCACAGGGAATAATGTTATACAACCAAAGGAGAAAAACTGAACTGCTCCATTCATCAACGCCATACATGCAATGCAACAAATGTTGGAGACTAGGATACCCAAGAGCAGTATGCCAATAACTGACCCAAATGTGTGCTATCTGCGTGCAAGCACATGACACCAGAAACCATCCCCATACATGCGACACCCAGAAGCACTCGACCCCATGCCTAGGACGACCAGAGAGAGAGCATAAACTAGGAAGGTACTGTGCCAGAGAAGTTATACAATGCATCAACTGCTGCAACAACCATGCCATAAACTTTCCAGACTGCCCTGCCAGAAAAGAAAAGTTCCAGCAGTTCCAAGAGATGATCCAACAGCGCAGGGCAGAATGTCTCCAATGAGAAGCACAGGAAAATGAATAAGTTTATAATGAAAGGCAACGACAAGGGGATGACCAAAAGCATCCTACAAACAACAAAAACCCTCAAAATGTTGACACTCAACTGCGTAGGAAAAAACAGAGTATTCATCAACTACATGCAAAACCAAAAAACCCTAGAACAAATAATAGCCATCCAACACCTATACCTATACCAAGGAAACCCAATGAAAGCAAAAGGATATGAAACGGTCATGCTATAAAGGAAAAGAGATAGAAGAATTCAGTATGGAGTAGTCGTTTATGTTGAGAAGTGGATAGCAGAGTGTTTTTCTTTCTTTCCTATACCAGGGATTCAGGACCCAGATGTGGTGGCGCTGAGTTTCAAGTCGAACAGTTTTTCTTTCTCTTTTTCCTTATTTGCAGTATACATGCACCCAAAAGGCACAGATCAAACAGAGGTAATAACACAGGTATTCTGAAAGCATACAGGCCACAGGATTATACTAGGCGACTTCAACACACATCAACTAGACTGGAGCCCATTCCGAGTATACATGAGATATGAACTACAAGATGGATAAAAGTTACTAGAAGTGGCAACCAGCATGGGGCATGTCTGCACCAACATACCAGGAGAAACCACCAGACAAGACCTAAGAGGAAGACAGGATGGGGTTATAGACCTAATATTCGCAAGCACAAATATGTATGGACGACTTACACCGCCTTCGGTATGAGGGGATGTAGGAAGTGACCATTTCCCAGTGACAATCGAACTACACCTACAAGACACGGAACAGGAAAAACTGGCACCAACCTGGAAGCTCTTCCTAGCTCATGACATAGACAATGTGGACCCTGTGTATGGACAACTAGAAGGAATCGTCATGCAATGGGACCAACAAGGGGACTTCCAACATTGGATACAGAAAGTAATACACCAAGTCGCGAAAGTACTATATGATGCAGTGCCTAAAAAGAATGTCACAAAGTATTCCAAGCCATGGTGGAATACGGAAATCGCTATCGAGTACAAGGTGTTCAAAGGAGAAACCAGAAAATATAAACATGGAAGGACGACCAGAGAAAACTGGAATATGGCTAGAAACAAGTACTTCCAAATGATCTAGGCTGCCAAAGACCAATATTGGAACCAGTGGGTCGAAAACGCAAGTGATCAGGACCTCTGGAACTACAAATCAGTAAGAATGTAGACCTTGAGAGATCACAAACTGGCAATTGCCGCAGGAACGGCAGAACAGTACGAAGCGTAACTGATAAAACAACTCTTCCCCCCCAAACTACAACCAGATCCCCCAAAACCAACATGGCACCCAGATATGCCAGAAGTAATAGAAGCAGAGGTTCGGGAAGCCCTCTGGAAAACAAGAAACATGGCCCCAGGAAAAGATGCCATCCCATACCTGGTCTGGAAACAGGTAGCGAAAGGAGTGCCGCATATCATCAAAGGAATCGTCAATGAAATATTAGGCCATGGGTACCACCCCGAGAACCTTATGGGGGCGAGGAAGCAAGGGCCTAGTTAATCAATACTGGTGCTCTTTCCCATTGCCCTAGAATAAAGCGCTGAGTAGTAGTAGGTACGAATAAGTGTGACGGTGGTGGAGGCAACTAGGACTTGTCTCTAAGGGGTCTACTTGGGTATCAACGAAAGACAGCATATCTGGCATTAACCTTTAAGGTTCAAGTACCCTGGTAGTTCTGAGGAATGTAATCAACGGTTTAACCTGAGGTTGGCATAAGCTAGTCTACGGACTCCTCAGCCTGTTGCCGTGTCTACCCGCGTACCTTCTGGTATGCTCAGGTGTTCATACCTGAACCTAAAAGGTAGTTCACCTTAAACCAAAATAGGAGCCAAGGAACCGAGTCATATCCTCTTAATTGAGTGGCAACGTCCTGGTTCCTGGCATTTAAATCGCTTTGGGAAAGTAGATAAGGACCCTGAGAACCTTAAGGAAGCACTGGGAGTGCTCATACCGAAGCCAGGAAAAGAAGACTATGGACTAGTCAAATCATACCGAGTTATAGCCCTACTCAATACTGTCTCAAAAATTGTCGAAAAGGTTGCCCACGATAGACTCTATGTGCATACAGTACAAAACAAGATGATATCACCATACCAGTATACAGCCATCAAGCAAAGAGGCACTACAGACGCAGCAAATCTACTCTTCCATGAGG
>JABYPW010001640.1:0-14402 GCA_016880775.1 Phymatotrichopsis omnivora
CTGTCAAAAACGAACCTGGAATGGGCGACGTTATCTCAATGCACACTGCACCTCTCATCGGCGACCTGTACATTAGATACCGCGACCTCCAATTCTACACCCAAACCCTTCCGTCTCTCCTGGCCTCGGTCAACAAAATCCAGGAGGCAGTCACCGCTATCGCTGCCGGCCAACAGTCGCTTGAAGCCCACTTTGACGAACTCGAGGCTATCACCACCCGCAACACCACTGCCACAGCTTCGGCTAAGGCAGGCCCCACTGAAATCGACCTCGCCCTTTCTGATTCCATCAAAAAGCTACGGTCGGAAACGTCCAAAACTGCCAAAGCAGTGAAGAAGATCTCTTCTTCCCTTGCCTCCCCCGCTCCCACTGCGCTACAAGTGGCACCCCCTACTACTGACACCACCTGGGCCCAGGTAGTGAAGAAAAACAAAGGCAAAGCTTCGGCTGCGCCGACCCCGACTGCTACCACTCCTCCCACCCCGAAGTACCCCACTAAGTGAGAACGGGAGATCATTGTCAATCTCGAGGGCGAGGTCCCCGAGTTTAACCCCATCGCCATTCGGGATGCCGTCAACTCTGCGCTAGTGGAGAAGAAAGCCCTGTCCGCCTGCCGAATCCGCTCCGTCCGAAAGGCCGGAGCCAGCAACGTCTTCCTTTCCGTAATGGAAAACACAACTGCCCAGCAAGTCCTTGCCTACAAGCCCACAGTCAAAGAGGCAGTACGCAAGTTCTTCCCGACCACCACCGGCCTCCACCGCAACTTCTTGCATAAGAAGTACATCGTGCACAATGTGCCAACCCCCGTCCTGAACACCTCCGAGGTCGAACACATGTCGCTTATCCGAAAGGAGATCGAGACATACAACCATGGAGTTATCCTCACCCAGACTCCGTGCTGGCTCGCTTCGAAGGACAAGCTAGTCAGCAAGCCCACATCCTTGATTGTCATCACTGTTGTGGTGAACAACAACCACTACCGCATCTCACAAGGCCTGACGATACTTAATAAGAATCGCAGGACCGATCCCTACATTGCCTTCTCGAAGGCCACCCAATGCTCCAGATGTTGTCGCTTCGGACATCACTAGCTGAAGTGCACCTTTTCCCCCCGCTGCCGCATCTGCGCTGGACCCCATGCCATCTTCGAACACTCCTGTGGCAACACCGAGTGTAAACGCCGCGGACGACAATGCGACCATACGGTACTTAAGTGTGCCAATTGCAATGCCGCCCATCCCGCCAACGATCCCCTCTGCCCGACCTATTTGCAAGCCCTGGCTGAAAATAACAAGAGAGTGGAGAACCTGCGTGCTGCGATGGAAGAGGGAATGGAGACTTAGGGCCCCTCGGTATCTCATCCTTTTTCTGCTTGTGTTGTTCCCTTTGTGTAAAAGTTTTGATCTGTGTTTCCCTTTTGTCCTTTTCTCTTCCCTTTCTCTTTGTTTAGTGTTTCTCGCTTCTACCTCGATTCCTTCCAGTTGTTGTAAGGTTCACCTCGCTGGAGATAGGAAAGGGGTTCCCCGGGCTTTTCTTTTTCCTTTTCGCTTAAAGTTTTTTCTGCTGTTTTGACGTACTGGGTAGTCACATTTATGCCAGTCGCATTTTGTTTTTTGAGTTTTACTTTCCCCCGCCGTTCTTTTCTTTTCTGCCCCGTCTCTTCTTTAGTTTATTGCGTGTAAGCGAGGAGGATTCGGGAACAAGCCGTGTATTTTATCTTAGCCGTAGACTTCGCTACCGACGTTAGGTCGGCTGTCTTTTTACCTCCGTCATAGCTTGACATAGCTGCAAGCGGAGGTTCTTTTAGACGACCCCTAGCGGGGTCGTAAAGATAAAATAAAATTGAATTTCCCCCCCCCCCCTTAGTTGCTTCTATATCGTGCTAGGCTTCTTTGAGTTCATTCTCCTTGTTCTTGAAATCAATACATTCCCATGTCTATTGTTTTCCAACACCGTCACGATAATTTTTCCTCTTTGGAACTTGGATAAGGTTTGGTACACAGTACACAAAGAAGAATAACTATCAAGATGTCTACCACCTACTCCACCTCTCTTTCCTCCTTCAACCCCCCTTGCTCCCGCTGCCCCCCCGTTTCACCCCTTGAACAAAGAGCTACTAACCTTGCACACCTCCTGTACTGCAGTGTAGAACACAGAACTGCAGAATCACTCCTCGAAAAAGAAGAGGCAACCCTAATAGGAGAAACACAGCTGCACATATACCGCGAAGTTTTACTACTGGAATTCCTAATGGAAACTCTACCAAAGTTAACCTAGACCTTGGGGGCTTTGGTAGACCAGTCAAATACTCAAGGTAAAGCTATCACTAACCTGCTCAAAGGTCACAATGTACAATGCTATCATATCACTGGCCTCGAAAACAATATAAGTAAGATCTGGCAAACTTTGCGATGGGAGACCACCAACAATGCCCTTGAAGAATCCCTCAAGAAAATTGAGAAAGTAACTAATGAGACCTATAAAAAAGTCAACAAGGTTGCAAAACTGAATGTCACCCTAAGTGTGCCTACTGCAAGCACTACAACACCTCCGCGACCACCACCTAAGGTAACTTAGGTATAGGTGGTATCAAAAAGTAACAAGAAAGCTACAGCTCAAGTACCCCCTCTCCCCGCATAACCCAGTAACCGACATTATCCTGCAAAGTGCAACTGTGAAATTATTATCACAACCACTTCTGAGATTAACACCTTCGACCTAGTAAAGCTCAGGGACATAGTCAATAACACTTTGGTGTCATCAAAGGCCCTAGCAGCTCTCCGCATCTCTGCTGTTCAAAAGAACAACCAATGCTCAATCGTTCTTACCACTATTGAAGATGTTACTGCCTTTGTAGTTCTGGCATACCATAATAAAATTGAAGCTACCATCAAGGAATAGTTCCCAACAGCCTCCGTTTGCAATAACCATAGGTGGAAGAAGTACTTAGTGCATAATGTCCCCTACTCCTATACTGATGCTATCAAAGAAGCTAATATGTTCTGAAGGGAGATCAAGTACTTCAACAAAGGCATCACCCTTGCTCAAACCCCCCAGTGGCTCCTACGCAATAGTGACTGGACTGGCAAACATGTGTCCTCCCTGGTCATCATGGTCATTGACGACAACAATGAAAAATGCATCCTTCAAGGACTCACAATCCTTACCCGCAAACGACGTGTCAAGGAATACATTCCCTTTAACTCTGTAACACGCTGCACCAACTGCCAGGAGTTTGGTCACCACCAAGCTCATTGCCAAAACCCCCTACAATAGAATATGTATATATATGCACACCACACCTCGAAGCACAGCTGTGGACATGACAAATGCAAGAAGATCAGAAGGCTCTGCGATGACACAGTCCTTAAATACACCAACTACAAAGGAAAGCACACTACATCAAACCCCTCCTGGCCAGCATTTATCCAAGCAAAAGCACTGACCACCACCTAGAAGGAGGAAACTATTACCATTACTATATGTGGCATATGATTTCTTTACCTTTTCTTTTGATTTTTTCCTTTAGCTTGAAAGGTTCAGGTAGTTTGAGGAGGATTTCCTTTTTCCTTCTCCTTTTTATCACTTTGTTTGTGCTTTTTTCTCCTGTCTTTTCTTCATAAGAGTCCAGTAGCTAGTTGTTGTAAAGTTCACCTCACTAGAAACATTGGACAGGAAGGCTATGTCGTGGGACTATTTGTAGCACATTTTTACTGTACTAGCACAACATCATGTACTTATTTTTGGATTGTGTGGTTTCTTTTATTCGTTTCTGTTGGGGGAGAATGGGTGATATGTCATAGTCGAGGACTACATGGAGACAGCCTAGGTCGCTATAGAAGAAGTAGAGTAGTTACCGAATAGAAATGAATCATCATCATCATCATCATCTTCTATATCGTACTAGGCTCCTCAAGAATCTTGACAGACCCCCTACCTTGGGGTGAAGGTCCTCCTTGCTGGCCTGCACTTGGGCTGGTCTCTTCTGTTTTGCAGCACATGATGATCCCTTTTTAGATGCTCCAGACATCCCACACCTTTCTGACCATGCAAACCATGGCTTAGCAAGACATTACTCAGGCGGTGATACTAGAGATACATTGTCGATACAGACACTCCTTGTCGGACACCTGACCATGTTAAGCAAGCAAGTGAGCAGACATACATGATCAGTCTCCACATGGAGGTTGCAACACAGGATTATACTGTTGCTCTAGGTCCGCTAAGCAAGCCTCTGACCATGCAAAACCTTAACATGTGACACTCTTAGAGCTCCTAGGAGGGGTACCCAGGCCCCCCAGAGCGATCGCACAAAACCCCCTCAGCGGCCTCGCTTGCTACACCCAAATCCTCTATGCCCCTCATAGTGCCAACACAGACCAGTAAGAAGACAGGAAACCAAAACAACACAAACCTGAATAAATGGTCGATGTACTCCCCCTCCCACAGAATACCTAACTACAAAACAAACAAACCTTTCCAATAGCTACATCGCCGGCTCACTTAGGTGCCTGCTAGCACCAACAAAACACTGACAGTCACCTCATCACCTGGAACTAGTGAAGGTAGTTTTGAGTAGAGGTGATAGCTTTTACTTTCTTTTCTTTTTCATGTATCTAGACACTTGCTTAGGCTTTTGGGGATTTTTTTTTTGGAGTTTTGAAAAGGTAGTTTCTTTTCTTTTTTGTTTGCGATAGGGCGATATGCCATAGTCATGGACTGTATGTGGATGGCCCTGATATGTTCGATACTATAGGTAGAGAATCTGTGAAATCTATAGCCTCACATAGTCAAAATAGAAATGAATCATCATCATCATCATCATTATATTCTATATCGTGCTAGGGTCCTCAAGAAGCTTGACAGACCCCCCGCCTTGGGGTGAAGGTCCTCCTCACTGGCCTGCACTTGGGCTGGTCTCTTCTATTTTGTAGCATATGATGATCCCTTTTTAGATGCTCTAGAAATCCCACACCTTTCTGACTGTGCAAACCATGGCTTAGCAAGACATTATTCATGTGGTGATACCAGAGATACATCGTCAACACACACACTCCTTGTCCAACACCTGACTATGTTAAGCGAGTGGGCGAGTGGACACACACGATCGGTCTCTGCATGGAGGTTGTAATATAGGATTGTACTGTTTCTCCAAGTCTGATAAGTGAGCCTCTGATAGTGTAAAGCCTCAATACGTGACGCTCTCAGAGCTCCTAGGAGGGGTACCTAGGCCCCCCAGAGCAATTACACAAGATAACTAAGCGACCTTTTCCACAGTCGCATCAACACTACAGTGCCTCTCACAGTACTAACACAAGCAAACCAAGTCAGGAACTCAAAATAAAACTAATTAAACCAACATGGTCGCCATGTTTCCCCCTCCTGTAGGATTTCAGACCTCTTATGAACAGCATAAACTAGACTGATCATCACAAATGCCAGCTCACTTAGTACTTGGGACTGCACCCGGTAGCATCAATATAAAACTGATAGTCCCCTCATCACCTGGAACTAGTAAAGGTAGTTTTAAGTAGAGGAGACGGCTTTTACTTTCCTTTTCATGTATCTAGTTATTCGCTTATGCCTTTTAGGGAGTTTTTTTGGAGGAATTTTGAACAGGTGGTTTCTTCTCTCTTTTGTTTGTGATAGGGTAATACACCATAGTCATGTACTGTATGCAGATGGCCCTGATATGTTTGATACTATAGGTAGAGAATCTATGAAATCTGTAGCCTCACATAGATAAAATAGAAATGAATTATCATCATTATCATCATCATCTTCTATATCATGCAATGGGTGATACGCCATAGTCACAGACTGCATGTGGATAGCCTAGGTAGCTATAGAAGAAGTAGAGTAGTTACTGAATAGAAATAAATAATCATCATCATCATCTACTATATTGTGCACCTTCTCCCCCCCCTGCTGCCTTTGTGCCAGACCCCATGCCATCTTCAAACACTTTTGTGGCAATACAGAGTGTAAACGCTGTAGACAACAATGTGATCACATGGTACTTAAATGTGCCAACTGCAATGCTGACCACCCTACCAATGATCCCCTCTGCCCTACTTATTTGCAAGCCTTGGCTGATAATAATAAGCGAGTAGAGAATCTGTGTACTGTGATAGAAGAGGGAATGGAGAATTAGGGCCCCTCAGCAATTCACCTCTTTTCACTTGTGTTGTTCCCTTTGTATAAGAGCTTTGTGAGTTTGGCTTGTGTTTTCTCCTTTGTCTTTTCTCTTTCCCTTGTCTTTGGTTGGTGTTTTTCACTTCTACCCCAATCCCTTCTAGTTGTTGTAAGGTTCGCCTCACTGGAGACAGGAAAGGGGTTCCCCAGGCTTTTCTTTTTCCCTTTGCTTCAAAGTTATACTGCTGTCTTGATGTACTAGGAGGTCACTTTTGTGCTGGTTGCATTTCTTCTTGGAGTTTTTCTTTCCCCCACTACTCTTTCCTTTCTACCCTATCTCTTCTTTACTTTATTGCGTGTAAGCAAGGAGAATTCGGGAACAAACCTGTATTTTATCTAAACTGTAGACTGTGCTACTAACCTTAAGTCGGCTATCTTCTACCTCTATCATAGCTTTATATAGCTGTACATGGAGGTTCTTTTAGACGACCCCTAGCGGGGTTGTAAAGATAAAATAAAATTGAATTTCTGCCCCCCCCCAGTTGCTTCTATATCTTCTAAGGTGTCTCTAGAGTCTTGACATCCCCCCCACCTTAGGGCAAAGACCCTGCATGTAGGCTACCACATCAGCCTAGTTTTCTCTCTTTCCTTTCCGACCATATATTTTTCAGCTAGTGAGACATATTTACCATGCAGCGATTCCTAAGATCCATCATCGATAAACACATACCTGAGCCATAACCCAACTGTGCAAGTGACCAGGCAGGTAGACACAGTGGGCGGGGTTTACAGTGTGACATGTGGTTAAGCGAGACAGGATGGTAGTTACAGTAAGTACTACTCACCTTATCCTAATTGTTATCAGTACCGTGTAGGGACTCTGACCATTACAATACCTCTTTAATTCTAGTGATGCTCTCAGAGTTCTTAGGAGGGGTAGTCAAGCCCCCCAGAGCAATCGCACGGTTCACCAAAATAACACTTGATAGATCTTGCCTATCCATCGTAACACCTTAGGCGAAGCGACTGACTATTCTTTCTTTAGCTCTTTCTTTTCTTTTCTTTTGTTTTTACAGCAGGGGTAGGGGAGAGGAGGAGTGCAGGGAATTAGTCATATAGCTTAGCTTTTTCTTTCCTTTGTTTTTTTTTTCTTTTTAGGACGATAGAATGTTCCCAGTTGGGGGCTTTGAACAGTGTTTCTTTTGTTTCTGTTTGCAATAAGGTGATACACCATAGTTTAGGACTACATACAGACAGCCCTGATTACGTTTGATGGTATGGGTAGAGAAACCATGAAGTTTGTAGCCTTATGTAGTCAAAATAGAAATGAATAATCATCATCATCATCTTCTATATCTTCTCTCGTAGTCTACTAGTTGTTCTAAGGTTGGCCTATCTGGAGAGGAGTAGGAGGGTCATAGATATTTTCTTGTTTGGGTTTTTCTTGCTTACATGTTTTTTCCACTTTGTCCTGTAACTGGGGCAACCGGTTGTATAGTTGTTTTATGATACTTTTCTTTTGTCTTTTCTTTCTTCTCAGTTCTCTTTTGGGGGAGAAACAGGTGATACGCCATAGTCGAGGACTGCATATGGACAGCCTAGGTAGCTATGGAAGAAGTAGAGTAGTTACCGAATAGAACTGAAACATCATCATCATCATCATATTCTATATCTTCTTCTTTCCTTCTTCCTTCAGTCTACAGACTAGCTATAAGACTTAAGAATATATTTATTCTTACTCTTGAACTTTATTCTATCTCTCTCGCCTTCATTGTAGGAAAGTGTATTTGTGGATCTAGACTTAAAACTGTTGAGACATCTGAGTTTACTCACTAATACCCTTCTTTGTTAAGTAGCACTTACACTTTACTAAGCTATTATTCCCTTACAAAGACACCTGCTATAACAGTTGGCTAGTTCCCTTCCCTAGGAAGTTTGAATTTCTTCCCTTATCTTGGACTCCTAAAGCTGTTCAGGTCCTTTTTTTCTTTCAGCTGATGGATACAGTTAAGGAGGATATCTATCATATTTCTGGGGAAAGAAATAAGAATAGGAGGGAGATATTTACCTCTATCTTAATAGGCATAGATGGTTAAGTAGAGGATCCCTTCGATTTCCTCTATTTATTTAAGGAAATCATTGAAGAGTTAGTCCTTAATTTAGGAATGGGCCTCTTCTCTAATAAAGTCCCTAGCCTGTAGAAATGCCACATCAGGTTTGATAAAGTAGGCCCTGACCTTAGACAGGTGTTGCTCAACAAAGGCAATTTCCTATCCACTAAGGTTAATGGTGTTATAGATGTAGGAGGAGCCTCTGGTTCTTGTTGAGCCCAGTCTCCTTAGGTATTTGAGGGTCTTGCTGTCAAAGAGAGCAAGAGCCATTTGAGGATTAGTTATATTATAGTCTTCACTAGCTATAACTTAAGAATATAGTATTAATAGAGTGTATCTTAGGAGGTAGAATTAAGTTGGTAAAGTCCTCACAGATATGAAGCTATAAGTGTTACTAAGTGAACTTATATATCTCAACTTATTCTTCTCAACTGAATAAGAGCTTTCCTACATCTACTAAGAGATTGTAAGTAGAAGAAGTAAAGTTGCATAGTAAAAGTAAATATATTCCTAAGACTCAAAGCTAGTCTTGAAGCTAAGGAAGAAAGGAAGGAAAAGACAAAGAATGTCCTTATCGTACTTTCCCAAAGTGTTTTAAATGCCTAGAACTGGGGTGTTGCACTCAATTAAGAGTCTATGACATAGGTTCTTTGGCTCCCATTTTAGCGTTTAAGGTGAACTGCCTTTCAAGGTTCAAGTGTGATATCCTAAGCATACCCGAAGGTACATGGGCAGACACGGCAACAGTCTGAGGAGTCCGTAGACTAGCTTAAGCTGACCTCAGGTTAAACAGTTGATTACCTTCCTCAGAACTGCCAGGGTACTTAAACCTCAAAAGTTTTTGCCAGATATGCTAGCCTTCGTTGATACCTGAGTAGACTCCTTAGAGACAAGTCCTAGTTGCCTCCACCACCGTCATACTCATTAGCACCTACTACTACTTAGTGCTTTATTCTAGGGCAATGGGAAAGGGACACCAGTATTGATAACTGGGCCCTCGCTTCCTCGCCCAAAAAGACAAAGAATGTCTAACAGCTACCTTTTAATACTAATTCTAGCTAAAGAGATAATTCATAGATGACAAAGGAGATAGAAGGAAATAGAACCTGATAGATCATGCATGACTATCTTTCCTATTACTAATTACCATTCTTGTAAGGCCTAGAAGAGTCTGTTTGATTAGATAGATAATAATTAGCAATATATGAGCAATAGATTACCATGACCTCTGATGTGTCATATCCTCTTAAGATGAATAGCTTGATCAGTCAGGCCCCCTATTCTACAAGGGTGAATAAGTCCTTGCATGATGTACCAATGTTGTAATCATGTATGGTCATATGGATATTGCTTAGCCATAGATTATCACTCATGTGGGGTGCACTAGAGGTGTTATATGTAGGACCAATAGAGTATAGCTACACTTGTTAGGCATAGCCTAGTAGTAGTGATGGGTATAACACTTACTAAGTGCATTCTAGGTACTTATCTGTCATCATACAAGTCTGTAGTACCTTAGAACTATAATAATAACTTCTTAACCATGAATAGGAATACTTACTGAAGTGTATCATCTAATATAACCTATTATTACATATGTCCTTATTACCTAGGCTGTAATAGTTATCTTTATAAATGATACATACAATGCTACTATTTTATAAGAAAATTTATATTCAAATAAATTTTTAAATTACTAAAAAATTAAATATAGTACCTAATAGTTTCTATAGCCAATTGTAGTATATAAAATATACATAAAATGTAAACTACTTAAGTGATAATAGTTAATAATAAGTAATGATATTTTGGTACTGAAATTATTTCATTATAGGTAAATTACAAAACTTAGGTTATTCTATAACTCCTGAATTTTTCAGGGGAGTAGCTAGCCTAATATATAATACTTAAAATTGTAATATTTTATATGAAAATTTATCTTCAAAAAAGATGTTTAAAATACTACAAAATACCAAGAAATTTATATTCAAAATAATTAAAAATATTTATTCAGTTAGAAAATTAGAGTATGAGATACTTTTATGTATATCATAGTTCTTTTTAGTGTAGATTGTGGTGTGAGTGTAGGCAAGGCTTGCTTATGTAACAAGCTGAATGCTTATTTTGTATTATTGTATATACATGTACATTAAGAGGAGATAAAGCTTATGTAAAGGTTTGTATCTATTGCTTAAGGTATTTTCAAGAAGTAAGCTATAGGCCTTGAAAAAATCTTTAATTCTTTAGCCAGTCTTAAGTTTTGGGATCATGTACTTTCAAAAGTTTCAAGGGTTCTTAAAGAATGAAGTACAAATATGACCTATATTGTATGAGTAAGTGAGTGAATCCCCACCTCTCATCAATCAATTCAATTAACTTGTGGGCATTTATTTATGTTATATAATTAATGAATAAAGATATATATGTCTATTGATATTTTTATAAATTTAAGCAAATGTGACTAGCTGGTGGTAGCTGAAATAGAATAGTACACTATCCTTAGTCAAGCAAAAATGACTAGTGCAAGCTTTAAAGGGAGTCAAAACTGCTGCAGAGGTTTTATCTATTGCTTGAGGCATCTAGAAGAAATGAGGTATAGGTCTTGAAGAATCCTTCAATTCTTCAGGCAGTCTTAAGTTTCAAGACAAATTTACTGTTCAAAGTTTAAGGGGTGTTGGAGAATTGACTGTCAAAATGTCCCAAATTTCATAAGTAAGTGAGTGAATCACTACCTCTGATTGAAAAATTCGATAAATCTTTGAACATTTACATTTTGTTATATAATTACTAGAAAACCACATGTGAATCTATTGATACTTACAAATTCTAGCAACGCGGTACTGCCTGGAGGCAGCGGAAAAAGAATGGCAGACCATCTTTCGTCGCATAAAAGAGAAGACTGCTGGCTTTAAGGAAAGTTGAAGCTGCTGTAGGAATTTTTATCTGTCACTTTAGGCATCTTTAAGACGCCAGGTAGTGGGACGTGTCGTGGGGCAGCTCTTGTTAGAGCCGGACTAGTTGTCGGGGGCGGCTCTAACATGGACCATTAGCTTCCCATTTCGATCACTTGCAATGTGGACGGGGCGTTTATACTCGTTTAGGAGTAGGAGCGTCAGGTATGCACCTTCATTCGCTACGCGCCGTCAGGGTAACCTTCATACGGCATGCGGCTCTAACATGAGCAGCTTAGCGCATGCTAGGGGTGTTCCATCTCTCCAATAATTTCAGCCTCGATCGGGCACCGACCTCCTAGAGGTTTTACTGTAATTTTTTGTTAGTGCGCGGATTGTCTCGTTTCCTCATCCCGTCTCGCTACACCATCCGATACATTACCCCAATATGTAGACCTCCGATTCTATGATTCTCGGCATGTCCTCATGTCTCGGATACGTCCCTTCCCTGTTTCCAATTATCCTAGCCTGTGCTTTGTTCTTTTTGCTTGCACTGTAATAATGTGCATGTCAAACGTACCAAATATAGTCCGTTTAGCTGCAGGGGAAATTATTTAGAGAAATCTTCCCGAATAGATGACCACTCGATTGACACGTATGTTTGGAGAATGCCGCCGACCTCTGCAATACCTATTGGTGGCCTTGCAATGCAGTATTTCAAGGTGTGGAATCTACGCGGAAGTGGACAACAAAAGCCATGTCAAGCGCCAACAGTTAAATGTAATGTAAACTACTGTACTCGGTTTATGTATGTAAATGTACATGTACATTGAGCCGCCTTCTATAACTTAGCATTGTCCTCCCTGCCATTCCAACCACTAATTTATTGACTGCATGTACTCCTACTCTACACTCCCACCTGACTTGGCCCTTTCCCAGTTAATCTTGTCTATCCTTCTCGTCCACTCCATGGAACTTATCCAGATACCAAAGGCAGTATCCATTATGCACGACACAATACGCTGCTCCTTTGGCCGGCGACGCTGCGGGAAACTTTTTCCACTCACTCTCGTCATTCTGTAGGCTATTTACAGGGTTACTATTTATCCTTATAATCTCCGGCCTCGATTGACACATAGAAAAATATTCAGCTAGAATGAGAACTGCTACCAAATCACAGCCCTTGACACTGCACTGCTAGAGATTTCCGTGAGGATAAGGGATAAACTTTTGTCTATTGTTTAAAGAGAAAACTAAAACCTTTCCGGTGTCACCCGATAATGTGTGGCCCCTTAAGAATAACATTGACTAACTTAGAAAGAAAACCCTTGATAAGGCAGCAGCAGATTTTCGCCACTACATGTACATGGCATAAAGTAAAATCCAAATAAATACTTTCTCCACCCCCCTTCTCGCAAGTCACAAGAAAAGAAGGGGGAGAAGGAAAATACCTAATCTATGGTCTCAGTATACATGTTATACATGTCTCACCAGGTGTGTTGTCGTAGCATTGGTATTCTACAAGGCTGCACGTTATCAACTGTCTTTGGGCAGGTATCTTGTTGGAAAGGACGTCCCGGCGCATGAACAAGTGGGAGCGGATCGGGCGACTAGAAATGTGTGGACAGGTTATGAAAGAGCGCAGGAGCGGAGGGAGGTGATCTGCGTACGCGGGAGTTGGCTATATAATGGGGCGGACGGACATGTTCCTTTCTTTCTTCTTTTACTCTTTTATTTTTTATTCTGTGTACGATACCAACAAGAACTCTCTTCTTATTCAACATTTCTCACTATTCAAACCTATTAATCCTCCCCCTCTTTCACTTACATTTACTATTGGGAAAAAAACCTAAGGATATTGGAGCAAGAAAATCGAGGTATGTAATCTCGATCCGTTCAGTTTTGTTGAGATTTGGTCGAGAATAGACGACATGGTATCGCATCTGCAACCGCGGGTTGAGAAACCGTTAGTCGTGTCATACTCTTCATTTGTAGCCCCAGCTTAATGAGGAATTCTCTATTGAAAATCTGATGTTTTTTGATTTTTTTTTTTTTTTTTTTTCCACTCTGCACTCGATCTATCTTTGCATCACTCTTCACTCTCCAAAGAGTCCGGGAACTGGCTAATATTGATGGAACCTCAGTACATACCTCACATACACTATCGTCAGATATAAATAGAAGATGTCTCTCTCCACGGGTGATACCATCCTCTTGACCTTCGACAAATCCGGGCTGTGCATGGATTGTAGAAAATATGGATGTTGGTAAGTTTTCTCTTAACGCCCTTCGTGGTACGGAATTGACATGTTCACGGTTACCACAGCGGTATCCATTGCTATTGTTCTCTCATGTAAACGAAGTCCGCCGGATCGTTGCCTAGTCTGTCAATGGTATTGTACTTTTCTCTTTTTTCCATTTTCTTTTCTTTTTCTTTTCTTTTTTTCTTTCTTTTTTTCTTTCGTTTTTCCTTCTTTTTTTCCTTCCTTTTCCCCTTCCTTTTTCCCTTCCTTTTTCCATTCCCTTTTCCTTTCCCTTTTCCCTTCCTTTTTCCCTTCCTTTCTTCTTTCCTTTTCTCTTTCCTTTTCCCTTTCCTTTTCCCTTTCTTTTTTTCTTTCTATTTTTTTTTATACGATTTGTTTTTAAATGATTGGGGTTTCGGATTAGGGTCACTCGCTTCATATTTTCTTTTTCTTTCCTTCCCTCATTTCACTCCCACCTCCCCTTGCTCTTGCTTTCCTTTTTGGCAATCAATTGTAGGATTTGGAACCTGATTTAGGCGTGTGAAATTTTTTGTGCCACCAAGAATGCTGGTGATTTTGCAGGTCGAGGAGTTGCCAATCTCTGAACTTAACTCAATTTTATTCAATTCTATTCAATGGTATATATCGAGTAGTTGCAATGGCCCTGTACCGTGACCCCGGCTTTCAGATATTGCCCACCACATATACTTTCCCGTCGATTTAATGGTGTGCAGAGCCGATGCACGGATATAAGTATCGGAAAAATCGAGCGGTTGAAAGCTCGATGTCTTTATCACCTACACAAGCTGCGCAACGCGCTATTTCTTATAGTTCCATAGTCTCATAAACCAGATGAGAGTGAACTCAAAACTCTTTAGATAGAGCATGTTTATTGCATTCTAATAGTATTATGAAAAAATTTTCAATATAGTGATTTCGGGAAAACTATACTTTTTGTCTTGTATCACTTTTTTTTTTTTTTTTTTTTTTTAACAAATATAGATAAGTGAGCTCGCGCTTGT
>JABYPW010001641.1:0-14393 GCA_016880775.1 Phymatotrichopsis omnivora
TTTTTTTTTTTTTTTTTTTTTTTTTTTTTTTTTCTAATTTTGTGCTTGAAACTATGCATTACTGATGAGGAAATTTGCTAGCAGAACCACAACAGCTACCTATCTAATTTTCCCGAAAAAGAAAACGCACATCCTGGGTATGGAAAAATGTGGATAAAATTGAGGCAGTAGAATATCTGAGGACCTAGAAGCGAGGAATTAATAGTTCAGGACTCATAAAAAATATATGTTTTTAGTTCTGTATTTGATATTAATCAAACGAACAAAATTTTCTATACCTTCAAGTTCTGTTCTTCCACTTTACTCTTAAACCGCCGGGCTAGCCCAGCGGTAGCCCGCCCATCCAAAGATACCTTGTAGGCTAGCTATATCCCGCCCAGCCTATACCCCTTAGGCGGGCTGGGCGAGCAGTTGAGATTAATGGGTGCGGGTTAGGTCTTTCAAGACGGGGAATTGTAGCGATCGTGGAAGTAGTTCTGGTAACGGTTGAATATAGTTAGAATGTTGAGAGGAATATGAGGTTACTACAGACGGTATTATATTAAACAGCGGTTGGGAATGCGTTTTACAGAAGAAAAGTTTGGTTAAATTAAAGATGGGGGTACTATCAATTGGGATTAATCTGAGTGAATATGTACCTGTGCTTGGAGACGTGAAAATATCGCATGCACTACAGGAGACTAGGATTGGTAAGTCCCGGATACATCACAAATATCACTCGCCCAAGTTTTCCCCAGCTTCGTCGCAATCGCAAAAAATAAAGAAAAAAAGAATGACAATTAAGCAGTGTATTATATAAGCTCTAGCTACAGCGAACTCATTACCTCGATCCCATACACGTTCAACCGTATCCACCATCCTTCTTAAATAACCAATTATAAAAATGCAGTCTAGTGCGCTAAGGGCCAAGGTTCCGCATAAGCCGAAGACACAGCAGTAACCTTGCCACCATAACAAACATCCGATACAAACCATAAACATTAGAAAAAACCCAACCCGACTACCCTCTACCCACCACATCTACACCCTCCCATATCCGCTTTTCTTTGAACCCCCACACCCCGCTTCCACTAGGCGGCGGATGGATTCGGAATGCTCGTCCCATAAACCGGTGTCAAAAACGGACAAGCCCCTCCACTAACCGTTTCATTCTCAAAGCAGGCATCGCAGTGAGTTTCTTGCAGCTGACACGCATCTTGGTAGTTTGCGCACCGATTGGAAGTCGGCCAGGGGACAGTATTCCAGCAGCTATTGCCCTGCTCCCAGCAGTTTCCAACGGCTATCCAACAACCCGCGATATCGGTGTAGGTGGGGAGGGGCGTGGCACACCAGGTCCCGACGGAGTATGCACAGGGGCCGCTGGTGGAAGTGGGTAGGGTAGTCGTAGTACTTGCTACAGTGCTTGTGGGTAGGGCAGTCGTAGTACTTGCTACAGTGCTTGTGGGTAGGGCAGTCGTAGTGCTTGCTACAGTGCTTGTGGGCAGGGCAGTCGTCGTATTTGCTACAGTGCTTGTGAGTACGGCACTCGTAGTATTTGCTACAGTACTTGTAGGCCGAGCTGAACTAGACGTAGGAGCTGCAGTGCTAGCCGACGAACTCGGTGGTACGTAGTTCCCCCTGTACCAGTTTGCCTCTGGGTCCCCGAGACACTGTCCGAGCGTCACGGCCTTGTATCCCTTCTGCTGCAACAAATCCAACATATACCCTGTCAGGTTCTGCGCGGTCTGCTGGTGAATGTCGTGCGCGATGCTCAGGAAACTTCTTGTCTGAGGATTTGACGGATTGATCGCTCTGAAGACGTTGTCCTTTGCGTTTTGGATCAGCTGTGGAGTAACGTTGTTGTAGTCGTCCGTGTCGAGGTCAAAGTACGCAATGTGGTAGCCGAGATCTTGCATGGTGGCTACGCAGGAGGCGTTGCAGGAGGAGTAAGGCGGCCGCATGTACGTAGGGAAGAAGCCGACGATGTTGCGTAGGGCCATTTCAAGTTTGATCTAGATACGCGTTAGCTAGGTTTGAAAAATATTCTCGGATAGCACACCATTTCATCTCGGCGACGAGCCTCGGTGAGAGCGGAAAGATCTGCGTGCGACCAAGTGTGACTAGCCAGTTGATGTCCCTGTTGATACATCTTTCTAATAACGGCAGACCACGCGGGTGTCGTGTCAATAGCACCTATAAAGTGAGGGAGGAGAAAATAGTCAGTAGCCATATTTTGAATAATATACTTGCATAGAATAAAGTTCTATCCCAGGAGACTGATCCAAACCTTTGCCATTATTGATTCCAGTAATAAAGAATGTCGCCTTGGCGTTATACGATGCCAGCAAGTCCAGCATCCCATCGGTGTAGACATCGGGACCATCATCATAGGTCATTGCGACTTCTCCAACCGTATTGCACGCATAGAACCCGTCATCTGCGATAACGAGGAACGAAATTAGTGGTCGGTCGTCGTTTAAGTGAGACAGTCGCACAACTTGAAATTGCACGTGGCGCTAATTTGGGAACGATCTGTAGCAGGAAATCCAAGCCTCAAAGCTTGCTCGTGGGGCTGGAATTTAAGATCCTAAGTAAACGTACCATATGGGACCGAGCCGACCTTCGGCCGAGTTACGTTTGCAGTACTATCGCCGGCGGGCGTGATACTGCGTGAAGGAAATTAGACCATACTTCTTCGAGACAGTCTTTCCATATTCATTGCCATAATTAAAGCTAAATGAATAACTCAAGACGGGTCGCTTAGGAGAGAAACCTACTCTGCATCGCACCTCCCAAAGCCTATCTGGCACATCGGAGACATACAATGATCCTCTGTGGTTCCACAATAGCCACTTTCCGAGCAACATTGACCAGTTGGACAAATCGTGCCGTTCGCTGCTGTTCCACAACGGCCCGTCTCCGGCGGTGTGGTCGGTGTTGCGCCACCGCTGGTAGCGGTACCAGCAGCACTAGTAGTACCCGCAGCGGCACAGATACCGAACTGCGGTTGGCAATTATTTGAAGGTAGACAGTGCCCATCGGAGTCGCCGCACCAACCTATTGTCCAAGAAGTTCATGATAAGTTACTTGCACGTTCCTAGTAAGATCAAAAAAAAAAAAAAGTATTCTCACCATATTGCGAACAGCACCTATTAACCGTAGTACCGCATGTATATCCATTTGTTCCACCGCATGTTCCGTCCACGCTCTCAACTCTCTTCACTAGCTCGTTCACTGGCTGTAAATCTCTAATATCAATGAACCCATTACGCCCCACAAGACGAGGAATTCCACCAGGATGAGCAGAAGTGCTGGCTACGAAAAGTAGAGAAGCAATAGCAGCAGTTTTGAAAAACATTGCGGCACAAAACAATGGTGAACTGAGGCTGTTGAGTCGTCAACGAAGTCTATAAAAGCCAGTAGGGATCTCAAGGTGTCGTACGGTGCTCAGATGTAAGAACCTCCTACTTGCTTTTGTTAGCCCTCACCCCGTATTCGACACAAAGCTCGCAGCCCAAAACCGCTACTCCATACTAATAGCTTTTTTTCGGCATAGCCCGAAGAGAATGGATACTTGTGCATGTAGCTGCATTAATCAATTCCGAGGAAGAAGGCTGATAGCCTTGAATAGAGGGAGAGGGTTAACTTACAACCTGGTTCGAGTCACGTGGACAGTCTGTAGAAATTCTTTTGGTACCTTTTTTGACCTTTTAGTTCTGTTATTCCTGATGTTCCTGGAGAAAATCAAGTATAAAGGGTTTAATTCTTAGATATTTTAGAATAAATAAATTATAAATAAAATAAAACAAAATAAAATAAGATAAAATAAGATAAAATATAAAAATCAAAGGCAGCGCAATAATCTGTAACGAACGTAACAATAAAAAGGATGGAAAGTTCGACGACTTCGCCGAGAGGGTATGTAACGAGAGTAACGCCTCGGAGAGGAGACTTCTGGTGGTGCACAGGGGGTGCGATGGGGAAATGGTTGAGGGGGAAGGAGTAAAGAAATAGACCGTTTAATCGAGGGGGTCACCTGAATTTTGCATAAAACTAGTAACTACTAAAAAAAATAAAAGAACGGCTGGTAAACCCACCAAACGTACATTGTCGCGGAAAGCACATTCCCTTTTGAGTCTCCGTCGCCAACAGGCTCAGCTGTCCCGATAAACTCTTCGGTGATTATTTTATGAAGGTCCCGATTTGAACACTCCTTGCATATAGCAGCGATAGTACAGCTTGGCGGAATAAATACAGGCACATTACATGTTTGAAGTTTAGCACAGACAATTTCCGAAGGTATCGTGAAGTTCCGGTGTTCTTTTTATATCTTTAGATCACATCGCTTTACCCGCCCCAATTTCTTCTTTCAGGAACCCCAGTCGCATCATCTTCGGTTACACTCGTATTTATTTCAGTCACGAGCGTAGGTAGGTAGATAATCCCGATACGGTACCTAAGGGCGTTTTAGTTATCTTAGAATATTAGTACGACAATAATATTTCTAATAAATAATAATCATGTCTGCATATACTGCAGGTCCAACCTTGTCCAAAGAGGGCAGTTATATGCAATTTTTCGAACCGAAGAAGGAGCGATGCAGGGTCTGTTGCGGTTCATCCATGTAGCAAAGACCGGATAGACTCGTTACTGAGGCCGGTAGGAGTGATGATAGATCAAGGACTTTAAGCTTAAGATAAAGCAACGAAGCAAAAATGAAACAAAGGTCAAACTGAAAATAGCTTGAATAAGTGTGAACCTGGTCCCTGCTTCCTCGGAATATAATTTTCCGGCGTCCCAAGACCCAGGACGTGTGGAGACCGAACCTAACCATGGCGCGCGCGGAATGCCGGCTTCAGCAAGCTCTAACATGCTTTGACGAAGTTCGGAGTTCTGGGCCTTACTCAGGATCCTTGTTACTCTTGACGCCTTGAATTGTAGTAGCTCGTGATGCCTTCTGGCCTTCGGAAATTTTCCACATGGCCGCAGTTCGTCTATCGAAGCACCTAAGCTCGACGAACGTTTCACGTACGAAAACTGTCGCTCGCGTCCGCATAAAGCTGCGCCATCGGAAGAAAAAAAATGTGCGCGACAAGAGAGAATTCTGAGAGTATGTAGAAGTACAGCTTCCGGTGCGAAAAAATGGAGAGGTTGTCGCAATCGCAGCACCCAAGGATAAACACTTCCCTATGTTGTCGTTGTACATAAACGCCGTCTTCGTGTGACGTTATCTTTGTGTGACAAGTCAGAATTAATTTAGCATGAAAACAGAGTATTTAAGCTATTCTAAATTTGGTTAAATTATTAAGAGACCCCTTTGTGCAACCCTAGGGGGTTTTTTTCGGGAAGAATCGAACAAAAGACGGCAACTTCTGTCGAACATATTCACGAGGCGGATCAGCAGACACGGGAAATACGAGCTCGAAAGTACACTAAGCCTATTTGGGAGGGAGAAAAAAAAAAAAAAAAAAGAAATCCCTATTTGAGTGAACATGCGCTTTTTGAGCCTTAGAATTCACTTTCGGTGCCTATTGTTGTCGAGGGCGCTGGAACTACCAGAAATGTTATTTCAAAGGTTGTGTGAGTGGGGCTTAACATATACATATATAGGGTTTATGCGAAGCCCAGGAAAGTATTTTCCTTGGGCAGGGATAAGGCTACTGGTTACCTCACCGGAGAAAACGCTTAAGTTAATATTTCTTTTTTTTTCTTTTTTCTTTATAGATACGATTGTTCATCTCTTATGGTGGTTTCACGAGATATCATCCCTACTATTATATCTATTCGCTCAGCTCTGCCTCAGTGGAGACCTTCCCGTCGCTCCAAAGTAGTACTCTGGAATCGGAGGCACAAAGCGTTTAGAACATCTTCTATTCCGTGACATTCGGTTTTTTCCAAACTGCCAGTTTAGACTGAGGTAAATATCTGTGCACCTGCATTTTGCCAGGCCAATGAATCTCGTCGGCGCCATACCTCACGCGTCCTAGACTCCATTACACCGCATACGTTTACACATTTTCGGTTAGCCTGTGCACTATTTCTATGCGTAATACCCCTGTTTTCCAAAGTAGAAAGTTGGAAAACCCCCCCCCTCCTCGTCCAGATTACCAAGTTAGAAATGCATAAAAGTGGGTCTTCGATGTCTTACCTGTTCAAAACACCCCTGTCACCCCTTCCAAAGTAGTTCTTTGGAGCAACGGGAAGGTCTCCACTGTCCCTCCGACAGGCAATATTGTTTTAGCTACGTAGGACGATATTCAAAAAAGCGAGGGTACATAACATTCAGCTTCCCCGGCAAAAACTTGAACCCGGAGGCCGATCTTGGCTAAGATGGAGCCGAACCCAGTGGAGCTCAGCCGAAATTTGTGTCCTTTAACCCCCTCCCTGTTATTTCTCTAGGCGAGAAGAAAAAATACCTCGCTAGTGACAGGATTACTAATCACCAAGATTTTCTAGGTTGACTTTGATCATGAAAGTTTGGCATGCTCAAGGATACAATTTCCAATTGTTTTGTCATGAGCGATAACAATTCACAAGAGGCAATGTTTGGCTCTTAACAAGGAAGTAATCTCTTTAGGAGGGAGAGAGCTAGTGACTGGTACACTCGTTGCTATCTCTAAGACATGAAGATTACAAGCTCTGCCTTTCTTTGAAGGAGTACCTGATAGCGAGTTAAGGGCAATTAGTCGGGTAAGGGCGTTTGCAAAACCTCAGAGCATAATAAATAGGTCAAATTTTTTGCGTTGTATTCGTAAAGAAATAGTTCTCAAGAATATTTCCACAGGCAGTGATAGCTGTCAGAAACCCCCTCTATATTCCCTAAAGATCCGCTTAGAATTTTCTCGGCCGAACTTCGCATTTTCTCCGCCGAACTATCATGTGCAGATTCAACGAAATTTCCGTGTAACACATCACAGAATATGTATAATATAGTACTTCACATAGAGCGCAGTTGAGTATGCATACCTTAAAAATGCACATGCAAACTACCTGCGCGCAAATTTATTTTGCTCATTACACACAATAGTAATTATTAAAGCAGATGGTCAGAACATTTTGTTGCCGTTCACATGATTCCGAATTCAATACGCTTTCCGGAAAAGAAAAAAAAAAGCATTCTTGAATCTGCAGCACGACCAAGTTGCATCAAAGAAATGCGCAGCTAGTCTGTTACGTTGCTATTAATCGATGGCTATAAGAGCTTAGCACATTTTGTTTGTGGGAAAAAAAAAAAAAACTTTTTCTAATCCTAACCTATGTCACGGACTTGCCCTCGTACACACCCTAAGTAGAGCACTCGGGTGTGAGGGTAATTCTTTCTGAGCAAATCGTTCTGTCTGGACAAGAGATCAGCCCAATAGGATAGGAATACGATCACTTTTTTCTTCACAGGAGGAGCAAAGCAGCCCTGCATCAATGAGCGCTCTGCCATACTTTTTTTTTATCAGATTCCGATCACTTTTTTCCATACCCTAGTACATTCCATCTAACCCCCTAAAAGCTTATAAATAGATTTTCTCTACCTCGGGTGCCAGGGTTAGTCTGCGAATGTAGCACCAAACCAGTTCAGAGGGATTTTTTGGAGACCCAAAAATCCCCCAAACACTTTATACGTTTCTATTGGCTATCTACAGCAAAAGAACTATCTAGAAGCAAAAGAGAAGTTTCGGAAGCCCTCTACTCTACACCATTCTGATAAAATCTCGTATATTAACTAGTTGATTAAATCAAAGATTAATTCTTGCCGTTCGCGGATTAACCGAGTACTAGTACAGCTCTGCGTCCAATTTAAACATTTATTGCTCCCGGCGATGTTCCTCGGATAGGAACCTTTTATTTGAGGGTGTCGAGGAAACTTTCCTTTGATCCGCTACAGCACATGAAAAGTTCAGGACAAAGTATAGCTCGCAATCTTTTACTTATTTTATTTTATTTTATCTTGTTTTAGGAAAATTCCTCCCCTTTTGTAAAACTCAAATACATTTAGTATTGTCGACGACTTTCTGAAATTGAACTGTGGTGGTTACGTAAGAGCGGGTTTCAGTCACATACAGCGATGATACCAGTCGTGGGCTTTGTACAGGACGGTCGCGTGCCGCGAGCGTCCGTCCGGGAACCCTGGGAATTGCATCTCGATAGAACGTTTTTTTTTTTTTTTTTTTCTTGTAGAGGGCGGCCCGGGTGGTGTGGGGAGGTGGGGTTAAAAAAAATGTTAGCGGCTTTTCTGTGTGCAAATTCGTTGGGTTAGTGTTTGAGATCTTGCAGTTTTTTCCAGCCGAGGTTACATTAACAACCGGAAAATGATTAGAAGGGCTCTATCACAAATCCTAATCTCTACCTTTCCGGCTGACGGTGAATAAAATTCCTATCGCATTGTGTTAACCGAAACGTTGCTTGGCAGGATAAAATAAACAAGTCGGTTTAGGGCGTCATATTTTTTTTTTTTTTCCCCCCCTCAATTCAGGACTGATTGGTATGGCTTGCGAGAGTTGTGTGTCTTATAACTACTGTGCTCGTACTATTGTCGCGCGTTGGATGTGCTCTGCGGAAGTAGCCCTAACCCTCAAGCGAAGCTGTTTTTAATTGGCAGAGTTGGGATGGGACACGCACTGCCATTATCATCATCATTAGAAAAAAATCTCTTTTTGCATCCCTCGCCCCGCCCACTTCGTTCTTCTTCACTCGTCTTTTTTTGCCCCTCTTCGTCGTTCTTTGTTCGTATTCATTACCGTTTTCCCCCCAATTGTCACTTTTCGTCTTTATCCTCCGTCTGTTCACGGCCACTGCATCCATCATTCAAACTTCCTGTACTAGTACTAAGTACAACATTACTGCCCCTGAGCTTTATCATACCTTGCTCCCCCGCCCCCGAATTCAATTGCTCTACATCATGCACCGATGATCCCACCTTTTGCAATTCGAATTTACGCATGCTAAAGGTTTGCAAACATGATCCCGAAAACACCACATCCGGTGTGTATCTGAAAAAGTCAGGGATAAGTCATACAATGGTGCATTATCTCGCCAATTTTATACAGAACAGGCTAGTGCGATTGTAGAGCACTCCACTTTGGCAGTTGCCTCATCTTGACATATGCGGGGGCTATACGATTTGGTATGAATTGATTAACAATCTTAAGAATCCAAAACTGTTTTTTTTTTTTTTAACAGCGGATTTCCTTGTTGGGGAGGAACAAGAGTGGAAGCTGGAAAATATCACGTGACATGCCGTTAAGGGAAACTAAACTTTGATTTTTTTTCATCGGTAGATACGTAAAGTTCATAACTTATGCCATAAAGCAGAAAATTTTAGCACACGCACATAACATAACATCTACTATAGCTCGCTGACCCACCCCGTAACCCCCACACGTCCAAGGAAACTTCCAATCGCTTTAACACCCTCGTTATAAATACTTGCAGAATACCCCGCGATATCCGTTACCCACCTAAGATTTCCTTGCTGTCTAGTGTATAGTGCTGCCGATCCAATTCCGAGCAAGCAAGCCAAGAGCACGGCCCTCCGAAGCCTTGCCTTCCAGATTCCCTTTCTAGTGTACTTGAATTTCCAGTCACTCCAAGTTGGGAACATGGATCGGTAGGCAAAATGCCATTGGGAAAATCTGCAATAATCTATTAGCACCATTCACCCCACTTCCCAAGGGCAAAATTCGAGGAGGGTGAAATGGGGCAAACATACGGATAAGTGCAACTGTTCCATCCATCCTCCCTAGCGTACCAACTTCCCGTACCACCTTCGCCCCCCCAAACCGTCTTCGTCATCTGATTCTGAAGCCTCTGAATATACTCCCTCTCCCGCTCTTCCTTAACATCTACATACTCCACCTCTCCTTTAATAACACCAGTCAATATCTTCAACGCAAAATTAATCGCAAATTCCGCCGTCATTATGACACTAGTATGACCGGTAGCAGAATTAGGCCCAAAAATCATGAAGAAGTTCGGGAAGCCGGAGCAGGATGTACAATTGTAGGCGCCGGGACCACCGATGGAATTCCAGTGCTCGTTGAGGGAGAGGTTGTTGATTCCTCTGACTTCGAGGGGTGCAAGCCAGACGTTGGTTTTGAAGCCATTGGCGAAGATTACCGTGTCGGCGGGGTATTGGTCGCCAGAGGTGGTGACGATAGCGTTGGGAAGGAGGTGGCTTACAGCTGCGGTGGTAAGGTGGAAGTTGGGAGCGGAGAGGGTGGGGAGGTAGTCGGAGTCCAAGATGCGACGCTGAATTGTTTAAGTTAGAATGGATATAAAAAACGAAAAAAAAGAAAGAATTGTCGAACCTTGGTTCCAATCTTATAATCCGGTAAAATTGCATCCCAATATTTCTTCGGTGCCAAACTCTTCATGTAGGTTTTAGCTTCATGCTCCTTCTCCGTCCGCAACTTTGCGCCCGCGCTGTCCAACCTGAAAAGAGGCCATGAGCGCTCTAATTCGAAGAATACGATTAAACGGAGAAGCTGTTCAGAGAAGGGAATGTATTTGAACACAGAACGGCTATGTTTGTCGTATGCCTCTTCGGAAATACCGGGAAGCGTTGGACGAGGTTGTAAGTAGTGTTTTGATCGCACAAATTGGGTTAGGGATTTTGTGATCGGAGTTATTATGGGGACAAATTGGGTAGCGGAACCTGTAAAAAAGGATCAGATTTTATGTTATGCAACAGCCGGGAATGAAGATGGATGAGGAAACAATTAAGCTTACATCCATTACCAATGACAGCCACATCCTTCCCTTTGAGGTTTACACTATGGTCCCACCTCGCGGAATGAAAAATATCACCCTTAAAGTCTTCCTTTCCAGGTATATCACAATCCTTTGGTTCAACCAACCCTCCGGTACAAGAAAACACTATCTTAGCTTCATGAATCCATTCCTCCGCCTCCCCTTTTCCATCGCCGCTTTTCCGCTTCCTAAGATGCACTCTCCAGAGACTCGCGGACTCGATCCATTCGCAAAGGACAACTTCCGTGTTGAAACGGATATGAGATCTCACTTTGAACCGGTTGGCAACGTCCGAGAAGTATTTGAGGAGTTCTGGCTGTAAAGGGAATAACGTGGACCAGTTTGGGTTCTGGGCGAATGAGAAAGAGTACAATGGCGCAGGTCTGCGGCACAGTGTTAGCGAGAGCATAAGCGATCGATTTTTTAATCCATGCACAGCGGAGGAGCTTACACATCAGATGCGCAACCTGGTCGTATGAGATGGGATTAGTTTAGCAAACCACAAACATCAACAAAATGGATTTTTCACATTAACATACCGGGATAGGTATTCGCCCACCAGGTACCTCCCAAATCATTATCTCGTTCATAGACGGTAAACTTGTCGTATCCTCCAAACTTCCTCTTGAGCTGTATCGCGGCTGCTAAACCACTAGCTCCGGCTCCGATGATGATGACTTCCGAATACTCCTTTGCCATGGCTAGTATCGCGGTGTAATGTCTTGACGGTAAAGAAATAAAAGTTGAATTTTCGTACGAACTTTGTTGAAGTTGGATGTGGAGCTGTAAGCGTCGATGTCAACAGTGATTCTTCAGTGTAATCCTCGAAGGACGGATATTCCACCAACCTTTATATACCGGCCATTGTCTTGGCACGCAGCCCTTGATTGTTGCTGTTGAAGACCCCCCGACTAAAAGAAAAGGAAATTTTGAAGAATTTGAATGCTGAACTAGAGCAGATAGACAAACCTGAGACGGTGGCGAACGGCCGCAGCTTGAGGCAATCGGTGGCAGCTTGAGGCAATCGGCGTAGCCCAAAAGGAAAAAAGAATAAGAGGGAAAGGTGGTTAAAAAAAAAAAAAGAGAAAAAAAAAGAAAAGGAAATAGCGTTGGTTGGAGCACCTTGGAATACCGGTAGAATCCCGGTACAGGTATCCGTAAAGCCTATGTGCAACCTTTCACACACCGTCACCTATCAATCCAACCAACCAACCAACTCCGATGGCTTCCGTTGGACTGAGGGGTATTCGTTGGATTGGCGGGGTTCCAGTTGGACTGAGGGGTTCCTGGGCAAGTCCCATTGTTGTGGCCAACATGGCCGGATACGTTTACGTGCATGCACGTGTGCTCTACATGCTTTATGTACATTACATGTCTCTGCTGTGCTCTACAGGTACATCTTCCTTATAAAGCGAACGCAGCCGCAGACCCTTCCTTCTCACTCAGGGGGTTAACGGATGCGCTCAGCTTTGACAGCAGGAAAAAGGGAAAATCTTTTTTTTTTTTTTTTTTTTTGTCTTGGACAAGTGTACATGTATGTATGTATGTGCTCGAGTACATGTACGCGATACAAGAGTGGATTTGTGAAGGGCTCAAGTATTCTACGCATACACGTGAGAGAATATGTGGGTGATGTCAGCGTGCGCACAGGGTTTAGTAAACTTGGTTATTCCGGGCCTCGTGTCGGGAACGCGGGCGTCGCGTCCTTCAGTAGCCGAACATGATGCTTACTTATTAAGTATCACATACACCTGGTGATCGAAGCTCAAATCTATCAGCCCAAGCTTCCGAATGTATTCGGTAAACTACAAGGAACTGCGTTCGGCACCGCAATATCGAGAGCCCTGCACCACCCGAAAGCGATTGTTACTTGTTACTCTCCTCGATTTATTAGGCATTCGATGTGATCCAGTTCATTACCCTGGCCCGAAGGAACATAGTGCTCCGTTCGTGCAGCCGATGTCGACCCCACACAGCGGTCAAGTGCCTGGAGGATGAACCACATGTAATGTACTTAGTACTAGCACTCGCCCTGCCATCGGAAGTTCGTTTAAACGTTTCCGCTTCGATATGGTTATGCAATGATCCTCCTTTCTTGACCTCATACGATGCTGAGTGCCGTGTAAGGTGCAAAAGTTGACGTATGTCATCGAAGACACATCTTGGATATGTACATGTATTTGGTAAAATACTTGCTTCGTAGTGTACAGTGAATAATGTGTATGTTAAAGGGGCGCGAGTAATGTCTGACGGTTTACTTCAGTAATTGTGTACAAAAATTATTAGATGGCAATTCGAAGTCGGGTGCGAAACGTTTTCTTGGTGCGATTGTATTGCACCGCAAGTGGTAAAAACGTCGCTTTTAGGCGTCATGCACACGGCTTCGGATAAGGCGCCGGTGCAGTGGTATTTTCTGGAAAGTGGAGAGTCATTGCGGATTACATATGTGGTACATACATACATCGAAAAAGAATTTTGTAGACCCTGACATGCATCTTCCTAAAAAAAATAAATAAAAAAAAAAATCCTTTATCGCATGGTTGCATTGCACCACGTATCCAACAGTAAAACATACTAACCTTTCCCCTATTCACGCTATGGCCTCTTGCTAGACCAGGCCGCCGATACGAATTAGGTTCGCGTTATGCGTTTCGAGTTAATAATACATAAATTCGACGTGTTACGCATGTGTAACTTCTACAACATTATTGAAAAGGTGTGACTACATGTAGGTAGTATGTGTGATATTGACTTGATCCTTTTGATATTAGTCACCGATAATCACTCGTCCACGTCAGTAAGTACTTAGATATGTACATGTACATGTGCATAAAGAAGCCCGAGGCGGCAAAATAAATTTCATAAATCTTTCTATGCTCACGTACATGTAGTTAACTATGCGCTTGTGCACAAATCTTCGTTAGCAAAAAATCTATATTTCCGTAGTACATAGTTATATGTAACACGTAGGTACATGGACTAACTACATGTCCTTGTACTTAATAAGTATTTTGTAATTATGACTGTACATGTACTTTACGACTTGTCACCTGTTACACAAAGTTCTCGGTATTTCTTAACTTAGGGAAGATGATTTTTTTAAAAGCTTTGACTACCTTATGAACGTTAAGTATATGCTCTAATGCACGCATATGCATTTGGCAACGGCCAAATCGAAAGTGCCAGCGAAATTCATCCCTCTGGATAATTTCATTTCTCGAAATTTCGACAGCTATTCACTCGTTAATGTTTAACTATATTCATATTGGCGCGGAGACACCAAATACCAACAATCGCCGAGTGGGTTTAATAATGAAGTAAACCCCGTAGGATCTGAACGCCCAGATCTTGATCAGAACCCTAACCCGAACGTTCAAATTATATATGTATATAAAATCGCAGTTTTACAGATTCTTAGTTTTCAAAATCTGGAAGGAGTCACCCCATCCTTTCAAAAATTAGAAAGCTTTCGGAGTTAGATGACTGATACTTGGTCCTGTAATTGTATATTGCAGAACCTTAGCATATTCCGACTTTCATACCATTTGTGAACAATGGATGAGCTAGGACCCAATTTTGTCACTACATAGTGCCCTGCATTGCGTGTAGTCAACCGCCTTATTTCTGATCGGGAAGAGCGGGTTAAGCAACCCGCTAATTCCCCAGTCCCCCCC
>JABYPW010001642.1:0-14390 GCA_016880775.1 Phymatotrichopsis omnivora
AGCAAAAGGAGGCTGGCCCCAAAAATATGATACAAGAAATTCAACAAAACAAGCTCCGCATAAATAAATGTCTCCTAAAACCGCAAAACCATAAAACTCAGCTCATTAATTCACTCAAGCATTAACCTCACGTCTCGTTCGCATTGGTGCTGCCCTTCTCGTCTGCTCCAATGATCTTGCCAATGCAGATTTCAGCTCCTTGTTCACTGACCAGGACTGCTGTAATTTCCTATTCGATCAGACATATTAATTGTGTCCGTATTAACCAGTGTAAGTGAGGGGAAGGGTCAATCTACATACCTGATACGTATACCTGCAATCAAAGCCTGTGCAACGGCTCTGAGTGTTGGTCTCTTCTCCCTGATGTATCGATCCGGGAATATTCCCATCTGCTCAATCAACTGCATATTCGCCTCGTTGCTATCATAATCACGTTAGCCCTCATCACAAACTCAGTACCACCTCCGCTTTATGAAACCTCCCGTGTGAATTTTTCTAGGATGGGAATGACTTACCATGCGCTGTACAGATTGATCTGCATCAAAAAGAAATTCTTGCTATACGTCAAATCTGCGCGGAAGCCAGCTTCCCTAGAGACCTTCGCCCTGAGGTACCGTATCTGCTTCGCCAGGCCTTTGATCTCCGCGCAATGCCGTTCCTCCGATTCTCGAGCGGCGTCCTCAAGTTCCTTAACTTCTTTATCCGTCTTTGCATTCTCACGCTTGTTGGTGCTCTCCGAGAACCGTACTCTTTGCTTGATAGCTTTTCTTTCCTCTTCCCACGCTGCCTGCAATTGCGCAGTCCTGTCGACTGCTCGTTGGTAACGTTGGCACACTTTCTTGTATTCCTCCGCAGTGGTCTGAGCCTGAGCGTCCAGTTGCTGCTTCTCCTTCTTGATTGTCCGAAGTTGCGTCTCGAGTTCCTTCTCGTGTTTACGGCGTGTCCTGACTTCTTCCTCCCGTGCAATGATCTGAGAGTTCAAGTCCTCGATCTCTAGAGTAGTCCTCTTCAAACGTTCGTGGAGCTCTTGTCGTTCTTCTGCTACCTGTTGTTGTACGTTCCTGGTCACTTCGGAGTTCTTCAAATGCTTCTCCAGTTGTGCATCGTGTAACTCTCTTTCGAGACCGTGAATACGTTTACGAAGATCTCCGATGGTGCTACTGGCCTCAAGGTTCTTCTGGACCATGGCCTCGTTGCTTTCCTGCACTTCCGCAACTTCTTGTTCAAATAGACTCTTCTCGTATTCCAGCTGCTCGCATTTATTCTTGTGGTCTCCCACCTTCCTCTCTAGTGACTTTGCCTGCGAGCGGAGCTCTCGTACCTGCTCCTGGGTACTTGCTAATTGGCGTCGGAGTTCCTCTACTTCAGACTTGCGGCTGGAACGAGGGGTGCTTGCGCTGGACATTGGTGATGCATTCCTCAAATTCATCAACTCCCGTTCGAGTTTATCCACTTGTAGACGAAGCTCGCGGGCATTCTTCTTACTCGCCGACTCCTTTTGTGCCAATTCTGTCTCCTTCTTTCGCGCTTCGGCCAGATGTTCCCTAACGGTAGCTAACTCCAATTCCAAACTTTGATCTGGGCTGCCTCCCTTGAGGAGTTCTTCCACCCTCGCCTCCAGACGAGCAATTTCGCGCTTGGAAGCTTTCTGATCCCGGTCACGACTCTCCGTCGCGTTCTTCAACTGTGACTTCAACTCCCAAATCTGTTCCTCCAGCTTAGCTTCCTGCTCACGCGATGCGGCATATGCCTCCTCGATCTCTGTCTCCAACTGTTCGGCTTTCTTCGCGAGCATATCCCGTTCGTCGTTTGCCCGCTGGAGGTCGATTTCAAGTTTACTCTTCATCTTCCGTAGATCCAATTTATCCTGATCGAAGCCCTTAGTAACATCGACCTGCTGTGACAGTTGCCTGAGTTGACTTTCCATTTCATCACGTTCTGCTTCAAGCTCCTTTGCAGAAGATTGAAGGGCGTAGAGTTGAGAGTTGACAGTTGCAAGCTGTTCTTGGAGTCTATGCTTCTCCTTTTTAGCAGCATCCAGTCGTCGATTAGCCTCCTGAAGGTCCACCTGAAGTTGCTTCTGCACACCTTCCTCGGACTTAATGTCCGACTTGTAGAGCTCGAGATCAGCTTGAGTGTTGGCGTGCTGATTTTCAAGACGACTGAGTTCCAGTTTAGTAGTATTGAGTTTTTGGCGAAGGGAGTCAATCTCGGATTTTGCAGCGGCGATCTCTTCGTTTGCAATCTCGTTTGCATCGTCGAGTTGAAGGCTAAGTAGTTCGACCTCTTCATCAAGGCATTTCACCTTCTCTGAAAGGGTCTTCTCTGTCCTCTGCGATTGACGAAGTTCTTCCTTGGCTGTATTCAATTCGGAGACCTTAATTTCCATGGCCGTTTTACGTTCCTCGATTTCGTCTTGGAGCTTTTCGATTTGCCTGTTAAGAACTTCCTCTTCCTTTTTGTGTCTCTCGTTCTCAGAATTCATGGCAACAAGCAACTACATTCACCACGAGTCAGCACTTAATAATTCATCAATACGATTAGCCTACCTTAGACTCTTTCCCTTGAATGCTGTTTTCCGCCTGTCGAAGCATTTCAATGTTATTGCGAAGTCCCTCAGCGGTCGATTCAGCCCTCTCAATCTTGGCCTCAAGGTGTCTTTTTTCCGAAGACCAGTTTGCAAGGGCACGTTCATGTTGTTTCTCCTTCTCCATAAGCTCCCTCTCAAGAGCATCGATTGTTTCGTTGAAACTTTGCTTATCCTCCTCAAATTCCCTCTTCAAAGCCTGCTCACTTGTCATGGCCAATTGTCTTTCTTGCTGGAGACTGGCTTTCGCGGAGTCGAGGCTATCCTTGAGCTTGTCGATCTGGTCTTGCAAACCCTTGCTTTCAGAGGTCAAAGCGTCGTGGCGATGGCGAATAAGATCTTTCTCCGAGGTAACATTGTGGAGGTCTGCTTTGACCTTCCGAAGATCGGTTTCAAGCTCCGTGCGGGCTGTCACATGGGTTTCCCGTTCACGTCGGAGGGAATTAAGTTCCTGCTACATCGTAAGCGAGCAAACTTATATATACAAATACTTTAAAACGTACATTCTGAAGAGATCGGGTTTCCCGGTCAAAATCTCGGCTCAAATCATTTAATTTCTGCTGCAAACGTTTAGCTTCGGCCACCTTCTCCTGGTGGAGATGATCCAGATCGTCATATTCTTGCCGAATCTGCTCCAGCTCTATTTCCATGTTCTTCCTTTGCTCTTCTCGTTCCTGAGTGCGGTCCTTCAATGCGGAACTCTGGTTTCGAAGCTCGCCGCGGAGTGTTTCTACTTCTTCGGCCAGCCTTTCCTTTTCCTGTTGAATTTTAGCTTTAGATTGCTCCAGGCGGGCGTTGTCGTCCTCCAGGTGTTCCCTCGTTCTCTGGATATCTGTTTTCTCCGATTTTTCATCTTCGAGGTCATCCCGAAGATTTTGAACAGTCTGAAACAAGGGTATCAGCCATCACTTGAACAAATATAATTTCAAGAATAAATGCAGTAACATGGGGCTAAGCACTCTTTCCAATTCTCTTATCCTCTCTTCTGCTTTCCTCAATGCCTCATCCTTCTTAGCCAGAGTCTTGTCTCTATCACCAGCTTTTCCTTCCAACTCCGCTTCCAACCCTTGAACTCGTCTTTGTAAAGAATCTGTTTCTTTGTGCAAACTTTCCGCCTCCCTTTCCAATTGTCTGATCTGCCTATCTTTCTCTTTCGTCTGATCCTCAATTCCTTCCATCTCCTCCTCTCGTTCATCAAGTATCCTCTCCTTTTCCCTCAATTCCGCCTCCAAATCAACCTTCTCGTCGTTCAAAGCATCTACCTCCTTCCTCAATTTATCCAATTCCTCGGCGTCCTCGTCCTCCATACCTTCCAGCTTAGCCTTGTATTCTTCCGCCTCCTCTCGTAATCGCTCGTTCTCGTTCAAAACCTGCTGCAATTCCTGGACTTTATTGTCCAACCTTTGCTGTACTTCCTGGAGTCGTCTGGCTTCTTCTTCCGCCCGTCGACCATCGGAATACTTCTTCTGTTTGTCGTTTTGCATATTCACCATTTCTTGGCGCAGCTCCTCGATGGCCTTTTCGGAGTCGCGGAGTTGCTTTCTATAGCGTCCAAGTTCTGTTTTAAGAGTTGCTCTCTCAACTTTGATTTCGATGTTCTGGAAGTTTGTCTTGCGTTAAAACAAGATCCATAATCGACATGCTATAAATTTGCAGCGTCTATGATTTCCCTACCTCTTTGATTGCCGCATCGTTGTATTCCGGACCAAGTTTGTTTAATCGCTCCTCCATAAACACAATTTTGAGCTTTAGACCAAAGTTTTCTTTTTTGATATCGTCAATTATCTAGTCCAAGCATCTAATTAATGGTAATTCCAAGAGAAAACAAAATATCGAACTGCTGGAAATACCTTCTCCTGCTCCCTCAAAGTCATTATCTGCCCCTCATTTTCTAGCACACCCCCCTTCCCTCTAGGTACAACCCGAATCTGCGTCGTATTGGCGCTAGAGATTATACTCGGCTGCTGTGACATTTCATCCACCTCGCCCGTCGAGTCTCCATGCGTCGACTCGTGCGGCAAGGAGAGACCGTCGTCGACATAACTATTTTTCAACGCTGCCGGTGTTGGCGGAACATTTCCACGGCCAAAGCTCTCGACTTTTCCGCGGATATTCGACCTGTGGACGCTCTTGAGCAATGGCGTGAACTCATTTTTTGCTGTTCCGTGCTGTCGATTCGTCAAGTTGCCGAATATCTGGCGTTGCGGGGTCGCGGCATCGATGCGGCGTTTGCCCGCCCCCGCTTTCAGGATGTTGTGATCTTCGCCCGGGGATCGGAAGGACTCCATTTGGGAGCCTAAATCGAGATCGTCCATCATGGTGGACTGGAGGTGCTCCGTCCGCGGGGTATCGAGCGTCGTCATGTTGAAGGGCCACCAGTGCTATGCCTTGTTGACAATTATTGGTGGCCAACAGGGGCAATGCTGCTCGCTCCGCTCCGTCTCTCTGTGAATATGTAGTGTGCAGGTTTCCCGGGGACACTGTTGCGATGCTGCGGCTATATCGGCAAAGCTACTGCGTCGAGAAGCTTTGTTGTCGATGGTTGAAAGAGATTGTTAGGGAAAAGAAGTGGGTCAGCAACGAAGGCGTTGTTTTTGTTTATGTCGCGGACGCGAGTTTGACGCTAGGAGGCTTGGCACTGTCCCTCCAAAGCCCTGCACTGACCACTCCACAACCCACCTCTAGCATGCGCCAAGCGACTCACGCCTTCAATCTTAAAAAATGTCGGTTAGGATACCTGGTTCTGTGTATAAATAACTGTTATATAAGAAATTAAAAACACATTGTAATTGAATTCCAGTAGTGGTGGTCTGTCCACCGTCTAATGGTGAAACGAAATAACCTATTTTGATTCAGGAAGATGGAAAAAAAAAAATTTCAAATCGTTCGCACAGATCAGCCCAGTTATGAAGTTTGAAGGTGACACACATTTCATAATGCATTTCACTAGTGGTTACAGCGGCGACTCATGATGGTTTTCCAAAGCAAGTTACTTTAATGTTTTAATGGCCACAATATGGTCAGAGAAAGCACACTGTTTAGCGGTAAAAGGCAATCCTGCGACAGCAAGAAAAGGAAAAAAAGAAAAATCCGGTTTTTGGTATAGGAACTACGTCTGCTCGACCTCACCAGTTCTCCACCGCCCGTCACTCGACTCAGTCTCGTGGTTAATGATTGCTGGGACATATGAAAAGGCACAACGGTATATGGACAGGCACAAAAGCTTATGTACTGAGTACGTTTGGAGGCTTTGGGCTTCTGCAGATTTTCTCTATGGCTTCTACTGGGTTCGTTGGGTGACTATCTCTTTCTTTTGTGTACATTTATACCCATTGGTATTACATTATTAGAGAGCTTGCTATAGTAGATCTGAATCCAAAAAGTAGGGCCGAGCCACAGGCTTGGCAATTTGATTTGGAGCAAGAAGCCGACTAGGTCGATCCAGACCCCAAAATCGCATCCTTCACCAATCAACCAAAAAAAGCGCATCCACTTCGCCGTACATTTTTTTGTTCACCTCTCGAAATAATACTCTAAATTACATAATAAATATGACCTGACCCAATTATATACAACGGTATTAGCATAAAATAAAAAGGCCTTCAAACAATTCCTGGACACATACGCTCCAAAACAAAAGCAGTAATACCGAATAATAAATGCTCAAATCCCATAAAACAATACAACAATCCCCTAAAGCACTAACAAATTTACTGAAATAAACGAACAATGCCTAGCTAAAGCATAATGCCTGGCGGCTGGTCTCTAAATGAAGAGAAAAACACAAAAACAAAACGCTTTTCCATCAGATTCGACATGGTCGAGCTATGCACAGATGCTTATGAATGGCCGTATTCGCCCTCCTTGGCCATCGACTTCTGACACTCAGCCATAATGGCTGCCTGTCTTCCGATCTCCCCTAAATGGCTCAGCACCTCCTTGTTGCCGTCGTAAAATCCGTACAGTGCGTATGGGAGCCCAACTTCCTTGCAAAACTCCATGACCAACTTTTGGGAATCACGGAGATTGTGCCTAGGAACACGAGGGAATAAATGATGAATCGCCTACGACAAGAGGTTAGCAAATATGCATGGCGTTTGTAGAAAATACATAAACAGAACATACTTGGAACTGCAATCCTCCGTGGAAAAAATCCAACCACTTTGGACAGGCAACATCCATAGTTGTCCTCAACATCTTCTGAGGGAAACTCTCGTGAACACCGAGATCGGCAGTCGACATGGCGAAATGCGAGAGCGTGATTTGTACGTGAAGGGGCATTGTCACGATGTGGCTGATCATAATAAACGTGAAACGATCCCAATTCGTTGGGATTGCTTTATAAATGACACCATATCCGAACCAGTACCAAAAGACACACATGCCGGCTATCTCCATCCACCTGTGCCATGCGGCAATTCCTCGACGAGGTCCCAGCCCAAGAAGTAAATACTCCCATGAAAGGCGATAAAGATTGAAGCGGCCGAAACAGAGGACGGGGTAATAAAGGTAGTTCTGAAACTTAACGAAAAATTTTGCAGCAGCGTCGTAATGCATAACACGGTCATAATACGTAGAGAAAAGATTGTTAAAGAATCTATGACTGACGGCAAAGAAAGGAAGATGCTCAATGTCAGGGTCATGCTCAGGGTCATTCGTAACAATGTGATGAATCTAAGAAGCAAGGGTTAGCGATGGATGTGTAATGCTAGATAAGTGCAACGTACGTTGTGGCTCGTCTTCCACCACCCCAAGGAAAGCCCACCGCAGAAGTCTGCGATGAAAATACCTATGCAGGTGTCTATAACAAAATTATGGGTGATGCCCATGTGTCCAGCATCATGGGCTGTGAACGTAATCTGATGCCAAAACACGCCCAAGAAAAAAGCCGATAACTTATACCAGCTCATACGTAAGAACAGCGCCGAGAGGGACAGAAATCCGAAGTATCGGACGCACTCCCACATGTATGCGGAATACCTACAATCGTAAAGACCCGCTTTGTGTAATCGCTGGTCCAGTGCTCTGTATTTCCGCACAATGCGACCTTGGGTTTCGGGGTCCAGCGAAGGATACTTGGTTAAATCGTATTCGATTGCTTTTCTCGTCATTTCTTCAGGGTCGTGCTCGTCGGCAAGAGAAACGGAAGATACGGATGACGCAGATGAGAACCCTGGGTATCTACGGCGGATACTTGGATCGAGCAGGAAATCGCGATCCTCACTGGATTCAGAGGCTGTTGTTGAGCGGGAGTCTTCTATCGGTGCAACATCGTGCTCTGGCAGTTCCTCTGCAGGAGCTTCTTCCATTCCATGGCCCACCTTCTCTTCATCCTCCTCGCACTCAGTATACGGTCGGAATTTTCCTCCGTGCAAAGGAGGGACAAAGTTTTCCCAATGGCCGGCGACTTTGCCAATAACAAAGCCATTCATGCGCTTGCGAGTTTCGGGGGAGTGTAGACTAAGGGACGGATTTAGCAATGTAAACGGGCATCCACCAGGCGATTGTGTGGAGAACCCCGGGCAGAGGGAAAACATACGCATTGATTTCATCGGTGGCATCCCTGCCGACCATGTGAAGAATTGCCTTGTCTCCTCCGGGGTGAAATTTCAACCATGAATCAAGACGCAACACCTTCCCACCACAGATGATGATAGTTTTTCCCTCTGCAATTAAGCCTTCGATCTGCCGCCTGGAAAGTGGCTTGTCTGCGAGTCTTGACATTGCTACTGGGCAATTGTAGCAGTGCTGGGGGGGGTTGGGTAATAGGAGGTGACTTGATATTTTGCAGTGATACCGTGGGGGGTGGAGATATTTAAAGAGCGACAGCAGAGTGAAGGGGCGGGCTTCGAGTATTTAGAAAAATTCGGGTGCTTTCGATCCGATGATTCGGGCACTCCTTCGCTGGAACGTGTGATCTGGTGTGATTCCTGGAGCGCAGAGTGCGGGGTGTGCAGAGGTCGGAAAGGACAGGACAGTTTTATCTATTAATGTACTATTATTCTAGGAAAGGAGAGCTTGCAGCCAGCGCCCAACCAGCACCGTACTCAATCCGCACACAGTCCACACGCAGGCCAGATGGACGCGGAGACAAGGAGAGCCAAGGCTTGAGACGCAGGTAGATGCAGGGGATTGGAGCACAGTAGACGCGTGCTAGCGTGCTTAACGTGCTGTGCTAGGCCGCACTGGGTTCGAAACAGGGGGCATAGTAAGGGCTGCCCGAGACAGGCGAGGCCAGATTACGACGACGTCCCGATGAAAACGGCTCTCTCTGAGCAGCGAGCAATCCCAGTTGCGGAGCCAGCCGTTGAAAACCCTAGAACGGCCACTTAGCAGACGCTGCTTTAGATGTTAGTAGGCGCGTGCCCCCGGTACCTGTGCACCACAGACTAGAGCTTGTATAGCGGCGAAGAAAGGGAGAAGTGATTCAAAGCAAAACTTCGCTCAACAACAGTCGTTAACACGCAACACGCACGGCCATTGCAATTTCGTGTAGCTAGCAGGCAAGCTTAAACGGGCCCGGGTGAGTGGAGAGACGATGTTGGACTTGAATTAGTCCTGTCTGATCTGCCATAATATTGAAACCTAAAAAGCACGGGCCACCGGGTTATTAGCTGCTTTCGATAGCGAATCTTCGCCATTCGCACGTCCTGCGGCTCTCCTAACCCGCGCCAATCTGCGCCGGATTCTGAGCAGCTTGTTTGGCGTTCCCGCCTCCGCGAAACGAATTCATCGTGGGCGGTCATGAACTTGAATCCATCCTGTCCTTCGCGAAAGAGAGCACTCAAAGCCCCAGGATATATATACATACTGCGGAGGTACTCAGAAATTGCACCTCCGCGTGCGCCACTTACGAGTACCCGGTTTCTCCGCGTGCTACGTATAGCCCCAATTCACCATAAATAACATTGACGGAATCGACGGTTCTCAGACCCCCTGCTTTTAAAATAAAGTAAGTGCACCAGGCTCGTTCCCCGAATTGCGGCTAGCCATATGTAAAGTAGTTGATTGAGAGAGAGCAGCCAAAAGGTTTCTTCGTGTTCATCTGATCTTTTCATTGGCCGTTAGTCAGTACCCATTGCCGATTCATGTACTGCTCAGCTGTCGGCGAAATTTTAGGCCTGCCAAATGCCTAAGGACTCTAGAAGCGACGGCATATGCATCAGCATCAAAGTGCAAATGCGACACCAAACCTGCACAGATCCTCTTACCCGATTGACAATGTCAAGATAAGCTGAACGTGCTGTCAAACTACATTGCAAACTTTACACCGCTCCCAGTTACAATATTCAACTGCTTTACCGGTTTCCGCCGTGCTCATCTAATCAATTCAGGTCCAGACGATCTCGGTTTTTGCACCACCCCACAGAACGCGTCGGTAATCTGCAATGTTGAAACTGCCGCAGGATCGCAGAATTACTCTGAAACGCATGTATCGTGCGGGGAGTCAGGTGGCGACATCAAAGATACTCCGAAGTGAGCACCACAAGAAAGCTTGTCGTGCGTGTGCAGATAATGACACAGCTGATCGGAAAGAAATGATTGCCGTCCGACGTTGCAGAGAGCTGGGAACATAAGGTTTTCTTTTCCGCTTCTGTATGCCCAATGCACCTTTTTCCGTCTACTTCTCGCTTGGTAAGATAGCCTTCAGCTTCAGCTACATGCATGTCACTGTACAATATTCCAACTTTGGGGTGTTTGGAAATCCCCTAACGGAATTTGCAGAGTGAAATTATCGATCGACAAGTCTTGTAATGTTAGATTTGGGATTGTTATTCCCGGTACGGTGAGGATGTGCTGGGGCAATTTCAAGGACAGTTTCTACGCTTCTAGCATTCTTCCCTGCAAAGTTGAACATGCGAACAGAAACCTTGGAGAGCTGAAGCTGATTATCACCACGAAGATGCGTGTGAATGGTGAAGAAACACAACCCTGAAGAGCTGATATGCAGGGACGGGGCTCGGTACTCTTTCCAAGATAGTTGTCGAAGCAGTCGAGCCAAGCAATTTGGGACAACAACACAATTGGACTTCAAAGGAGAACCGAAAAACTGACACCCGTCTGTCATGCAGGGAGAGAGGTTTAAGATTGGAGTGGGGGAGTTCCCACGGATTTGGAACCGTTTCTCACGATTACATCGGCCGACTGTTACGCTTGCTACAGAGATCTGATCTGGCAGACGTAGAGTTCAGCTGCCTGCAAAACACATTTGTCTACATGTATGCATTGCGGGTGCGAATTTCATAAGCGTGCGAGGGATGGTGTTTGCGTAGCATGTTTTGCGAACGCCTTCACAAAAGTCGTCGCGTTTGGCTTGGCTTGGAGTCGACTGTGGAGTGGGGCTGTGGTAATAGCAACCGTTTTTAGCCACAAGAGGCAAATGCACTCGAGGGCAGAGCAGCTGAAGCGGTAACGCAAGTCAGAGAGACACAGCGTACATACGAGTAAACGGGTCCACACCGCTTACTGGACGCACCAGGAGATTTGCTTAACGAAGGGATTCCCGGGGGTGACCATGGTGGGGGAAGAGAGATTTCTTTCAGCGGTGATGCAGTCGTTGAACTGTAGTGTTTGACATGTATGTATCTATGTACTCTATTAGATATCAATCCAAGACAAAAATCTTCGTGAAAGGTTGCAAATCAGTAGCGCTCCGTGTTCCCCGTTCAGCAAAGCTGCCAGCCCGATCGATAATGTTATGTGGGTTCGCGTGGCTGATCTCTCCTCCCAAGATCTCCCCTCCCCCACCTGGTGCCCAAGAGCCAAGGCGTACTCTCTCTTTCGCACCGTTGCTGCTTCCTAGAAACCAGGCATTTGTACCTGTCACTTGCATCGCTCTCACCCCCTTCTCCGTCCTCGCGCCTTTATTATTGCACCAGAAAACAGAACAGTCTCTGTAGTAGAGTTTGTCCGGTGTATAAAAGTCTTGTGATTCCACCCTTAGAGGTTGTCTTCGCTTCTCAGTATTGCCGAGTTCGCCTCCAGAACAACCTCGGATTCACAACTATCCACTTCTCGAAGATCAACTCGACAGTGCGGCCTTCGCCTAACTTCCGCTCAAACCTTTCAAGATGTCCGGTTACTATCCTGGCCAGCAGCCGCCGTACAACAATCAGTATCCTCCTCAGCAACCGCAGCAGTACCAGCAGCAGCAGTATTCTCAGTAAGCTACCAGTTTTTTGATGTTGACACTTGCCCTATAGGGCTGAGTTGGCCACTGACATCTATGCTGTCCGTTAGATCTGGGGGATCATATTATCCTTCGGCCTCGCCGCAGCCTTACCCTCAACAACCGTACGGCTATCCGCAGCAACCGCAACCGTACCCTTATCCACCACAACAGCCTCAGGTTAGCTGCAATTCCTCTCCCTTCGCTTCCTTTAGAAAACGGTTTCACTCCGATCGTTATCACTTAATTCCTTATCTGCAATTGATAATCTTTTCATCTGAAGGAGCTTTGCTGACGCATGATCTTAGCAATATCAGCAACAGCAATGGCCTGCGCAGCCACCCGCACCCCCAATGGGATCTCCCCATCCAAATTATAGCAGTTTGTCCCCAAATCCCTCTATTGCCTGATAATCGTGTCCCCATACACATTGGAGTACACTACATGTATTAGCTTTGGGTAGTTTGAAATGGCATGATGGCAGCTGATGATCACCTTCGCTTTAGATATGCCTTCTACCAACTACACGCCTGTCCCGGCCAACTCTTCAGTACCGGTCCCTCCCACGGGTGCGCAACATTTTGGTAGTGAATCTGGAGATTATTCATTTGCTTACAGCAATTGCACAGGGAAACGCAAAGCTCTTCTGATCGGAATCAACTATTTCGGCCAACGAGGACAATTGAGAGGATGTATTAACGATGTTAAGAATATGTCTACTTTCCTGCATGAACGATTCAACTACAAGCGCGAAGACATGGTTATCCTGACAGATGATCAACAAAACCCTCGAAGCCAGCCTACCAAACAAAACATCTTGCAGGCAATGCACTGGTTGGTCAAAGATGCTCAGCCGAACGATTCCCTGTTCTTCCATTATTCTGGTATGTTACCTGCGCTACTAATACAGAAGGATTATATCTGATAACGTATGACCAGGGCACGGTGGTCAAGCCAAGGATTTGGATGGTGACGAAGGAGATGGTCTGTTGCCCTCGATGATTAATTGAGCTTCTCGCAACAACTCCTCTACTTGCTGACCATTTCCGACTTTAGGCTACGATGAAACGATTTTCCCAGTAGACTTCCGCTATGCTGGTCATATCGTGGATGATGAAATGCACAGGATCATGTAAGCTTTCTCTCTCACTCTACTGTGAGTATCATGTTAATTTTTATTTATTTTCTTCCGAAATTAGGGTTGCACCTCTTAAACCTGGTGTTCGGTTGACCGCCATTTTCGATTCTTGCCATTCCGGCTCTGTTTTGGATCTCCCCTACCTTTACTCCACCCAAGGAACACTCAAGGAGCCCAACCTTGCAAAAGAAGCGGGATTGGGTCTTGCCAGTGCTCTTTCGTCATATTCCAAAGGCGACATCGGAGGTGTCGCACACTCTGCCCTTGGTATTTTCAAGAGAGCTACCACTGGAAGAGGTGCAGAGGAAAGGGCCCGGAGGACGAAGTTTTCTCCTGCAGATGTCGTCCAATGGTCTGGCTCGAAGGACAGTCAGACTTCGTGAGTTCCCTCAGTCTTATCCGGGGGGAAAGGAACATACAGTACTGATGGCCATTAGTGCGGATGCTACGGAGGGTGGAGAGGCTACTGGTGCAATGAGTTATGCGTTCATCAGAGCACTCAGCAGGAACCCTCATCAGTCATACCAACAATTGCTCAATAGCATTCGCGAAGAATTGTCTGGCAAATACTCGCAGAAGCCGCAACTCAGTTGCAGTCACCCACTAGGTAATGAAGAAAATCCCCTTGAAGATTCCGAGATGCAGTTCATGTATTAGAATGGCGTTTCCCTTGCCATTTGTTTTCCGTGGTTGAAAAATAGCTTGTGTATTCTACACATTTTGGCATGTTTGTATTTGCTGTAATTGGTTTTCATTTGTTTTCAATTTGTTTTGTTTTTTTAATTTGTTTCGATTCATTAGTTTGCTCGTTTTCGGTTTTTCATGATTGTTTTTACTAGATTGCCTTTGCTGGACTGGTCCGCAGTTTTTTTACGCTTTATTTTTATTTTTTATTTTTTTTTATTTTTTTTAATAGGGGGATATTGTCGGCGTTTAGTATGAGATTTTTAACGTGCGTTGGGTCACCTTAGATACGAGGTTGCTTTACGTCATGTAGGCCAGCACCTCCGCCTACGAGGCCTACGGTAACGACCACGATAGCCCATGTATCGAGACAGCAACTTTCAGCGTCTGGTCAACTATTCAACTATCTTCCCTCCGCTCGAGTAATTTATTGCCATATATCTATGCTTCACTGCTTGGTTATCTATGAGGGTATTCAATAAGAAAAAATAGCCATTTTTTCATTGAAATAAACGGAGTTGGCGAGCGGAAGAGTTTCTTTTCGGATTCTCGCACTCCCTTTTTTTATGTATGCGCTATCCTGTCTTCATGCGTGTTTTTTTTTTTTTTTTTTTTTTATGGCTTTGTTTTATGCGCGATCTGCATGTGGACTCAGGGTTAGGTCGACAATGAAAAAGGGTGTTTTTGATGCTATTCTATCCACTTTTCTTTTTTGTTTTTTTTCTTTTTTTTTTTTTTTTTTTTTTTTTTTTTTTTTTTTTTTTTTTTTTTTTTTTTTTTTTTTTTTTTTTTTTTTTTTTTTTTTTTTTTTT
>JABYPW010001643.1:0-14388 GCA_016880775.1 Phymatotrichopsis omnivora
TTCTTGATGAGTTATTGATATTTAACCCCTCCCCTTCTCTCTCTCATCATTGGCTATTTGGTCTTGCCGCCAGAGATGGTACAAGCTCAAGTTTTAATTTCCGAGTAAGGGTATTCAAACTTCAAAACTTGAAAATTCGAGCAAGGTAAGGTTGTGGCCAAGTCACGCCAAGGCCATGTAAAGAGGCTTATCGCAGTCTCCTACCTTACCACAACCCCACGTCCCTCTCGTCAGTCGAGAGCTCCGAGAATTACCTTTATGGTTGATGTTGAATCACATGCACGTGGTTCAAGTTGACAGACTAACTAAACATTCGCGGATACAATGATTGAGAAAAAAAATCTGTTGAGCGAGGAATCGGGTTTTGTGGCGCTCAATAGTGAATACGAGGAATAACATCATGTAGATGCTCTAAAAGCTGAACAAAATTTTTAGGAAGGAACAGAGAGTGCTTTTAATCAAGCAGGAAATTACAATAACCATTTACGGTAAAGGAGGACGTTAAGGTGATTGGATTCGCAAACTGCTTATTCCCTTTGCAAAGAAAATTAATAAGCAATATATTTAAAGTTAAAAGTGTTTTTGTCTCACGAAAATGTTTTTTTATATGTGACACAAAGCATGATTTATTTCCACAGCGTCGATATTGAAAGATATCTTAAAGGTGTGAGGTTGGCTGCGTTACCGTGAGGTGAGCATTTACGGCAAATGGGGACCTCAAAGCCTGTGAAACTGTTACTCATAACGTACTACTCCTATTGGTTATGGAACTAGGGTCTTGCGTTACTTTGACCAAACCTTACCTTTCTCGAATTTTCACATTTTTAAGTTTGCATACCCTTAGTCTGTGTGAGAAGTTCCCCTTCATGGTATACACCCACCACCAAGTACCAATATGTATCACAGCGTTTCGACCGATTGTTCACGTCCGATTGTTTCATCAATTACTAGGTGCCGAACCCCCAACGGAATATGCCGCGAGGCACATCGACGCAGTCCATACGTGTCGAATCAAACAAAAAGCAACAAATGGTGAATATTGGTGCATATTTTCGAAAATACCACGCCCACTCGCAGCCAAAAGTCAAGGTGGCCAAGCCTTGCGCCCAACTCCCCACCATCACTGTTACAAAGGTCCCGACAAATAATCGAGATCGGGCAGCAGCTTCATCTTTTTCAAACACTGCGGATGAATACTCTGCTACTTATCTCAATGCAGTGAGTTTTTCAATATCAAACAGCTGTTTGAAACCGGAAGAGTAGAAACGAAGAAATTATACGTAAACTTCCAGCTGCGCACATACAAATGTGTTTACAAATCTTTTACTATTCAATTCGGTGCACCCGGCGCAAAGTATGGATAGGCTCTTTGAAGGTCAGGTATCCATGTGTTAGCCTGGAACAAGAACTCATTTCCCTGCAAATCGTCGTGTTGTTTCGGAGTTGGGTAAAACAATCCCTTTTTTTTTTTTTTTTTTTTTTTTTTTGGCCTTCCCTCTTTTTCGATAGCAAAAGCGGACAGGTAACTTCGTTCAAAGTTACTTCCTCGAAACTTAACAGGGAAATGAAAGGCCTCTTTCGATTTACATCAATGAAAACTAGCGATCGACGAGAAAATTGCAAAGGATGGAATCCAGCCTTGGGAAAAACTATATACACTACTTGTACAGTACATGTATACCTATATCAGAAAATTTCTACCTCCGGGATTGATAGCGGATAAATTCCGGCGGCTTAAGTTACACGTCAGTGCAGAGGAAAATCTGAGACGAGAAATAAGCTGGCCGTTCAAACTCGCCCTGCAAAAGCCAAGCCAAATCCCAGCATTTTCTGCAGAGAAATGGAATTGCAGGACGGAATATTATTTCTACGACATGCCGATCTCTTACCCCGGGCATATTCTTGCATCCGGGTGAGGAATTAAATGTTCCGAAAGTGATTTGTATGTCGTTTTTGTATTGGGGTATTTCCCCGGTTGCAACGATAGCGATTATGCGGTTACCTACGAAGATAAGTAATTTCGGTATCCTGATTGCACTTCCGAACTAACTAGTCAGATCGTTTTTCCATAGTCTTATCTATGAGATGCCCAAATAAGTAGTGCGCCATTTATTATTAACGCCATCCCTATGGTACCATTCCTAAGCGTAGTCATTATGCATATAATGCGTACGCAATGAAAAGGCTGCGAGAATAAATGCGTCGCTTTTGCGCTACCGTATAATCAAGCAATTACGTCTACTTTAGACACAAAATTACGTCGATAATTGCGCGAATCAATTTCTGATATGGAAATAGGTTGATTAACAGCAGAATTATGGACGCATATTGAAATATGGGTGTAAATTTAAACTGAATATCGTCGCAAATTGAAACTGAATAGGGAACGCATTACGATTGGAAACTTAATATTTGTGAATGTGGATTTTTTTTTACTATCAACACAAGCATGAGAGCGAAAACTTAAGATAAGCAAGGTATAATGCCAAAAATTAAAGTAAAGGTAACCGAATCTTAACCCGATAACCAATATAGTGCTAGCTACACCCCTGTTTATGTCCACCGACCAATTGCAACTGCAAATTAACTCAACCCCGAACAAAGACAAAAAGCACAAAACAAAGCCCATAGGACGAATAAATTCACCTAATTCCTGGAAAACAAATATCCCACCGATATCTACTTACAAGCTTGGAAATGAAGTCGAAGCTTTGCACGGCTCTTTTTTACTACATCCCATACAGTATTATCCTTAACATTTCAACTCTACTACTGCAGAAATCTTCGAAGAAGCCGTGGGCACAGGTTTCAACTGTATAGAAGTGACTGTTGATACATTTTAACGATGAATACAGCTCAATTCCATGGGGAAAGTAGGAGTAAATGTGGATGTTGGAACAACAGTTTTGTCCGTAAGTGGTGGTACATTTTGTGGGTCCGCTACGGCTCGGTTATTGGCAGGCTCAGCTGGGGTTTCATGGAGGTTTCTGCTTCATGGTGTCATAAGCTTTTAGGGTAAGTGGAGCTAGAATTAGTGTATGATTGGGGGATGTCGTGTTAAGTTCAATCAGGGGAGTTTCAATGTGATTGGTGAATCTTTCCAATTCTGAGAGGATGGAGGGGCTGTAAACCCAATTATAATCCTATTAATTATCTGTTAGTACTGTCCATATTAGTTGGTTATTGAAGGAAATAGGAACATATACAGTAGATGCATGAAACATAATAATTGGATTCCTAGTATTATTAACATGGTACCAAAAATGAGAAATGTTATAGCCAATAATACCCTATGCAGTATTCTTAGCAATTTGCCAGACTCTTCCTGGTCAATGAAAAAATTATAATCAGTACTAATATGGTTTCCCTACTAGGTATTTGAATTTGCCAATCATTTGGTATAGAGTGTAGTAAAAGAGGGAGGGCATATACCTACTATCAAGAAAGCAATAGGTAATGAAGTATCCTAACTCTTTAAAGTTGTAAAGGTTAGCAGGTGAGGGTCTTGTATACAGACCACAGTAGGGGGTTTTGCTTAAGCAAGGTGAAGGGTGAAATGAATACTGTATTGCTCCTAGCACAATTTTAGTATACAATTAAGACTTGTTTCCTTCTTTCTTCAAGAGGAAGAAGGGTATTAGAAGATATGTCAGGGTCTGTTAGGCTATTTACTCTATGTATTAGTTATAGGAGTGAGCTCTATAGTACTAGGACACTTGTTATTAGTAGACTTTATATTGTTACTTGCAAATATGGTAGTCCTATTTGTCAGTAGTATACTTACCTTTACAGTTAGTACACTTGAGGATATTTTATGACTAGACTTTATATCATTTATGTTCTTCAGTGAGCAAGTTGGGGAGGTAATTGTCCTTGTAGTAGGGCCTACACAATTTTGCTATGTGACTAGCAGTGCCATAGATTCTACATGTGTCCTAGATTGCTTTACACCTAGTGTATAGATATGTATATTCCCAGTAGTAGTTGCATTAGGTCAGGGGAGAAGTATACTACATGATGTGAGTATAGTAATTTCTATTAAAGAGGAAGACACCTTTTTTTTTTTAGCTTTATCAGAGGTTGTATCTATGGGAACTTCAATGACAATTCTTATGATAGATTACTATAAAGGAAATATATATAGCTTAGTAAAGATACCACCCTTTGGTTAAGGGTTCTTATCTGACTGATATATTCTAGGATCCCCTTGGTTTGCCTAGCATTGACCATTTCCTTAAGGGCTTTAGGTTTTAACAGGTACAGGCTGAAGTGAGCTTTTATAGCCTCCTAGAAGTCAGACTAGATTACTATCAGGTGAGTCTAAGTTTGATAGGATGACTCCTACTATACTATTGCTTGGCCAGTCAAGAAGGTTGATGCAAACTTTACCTTAACCCAATCCTGAGGGAAGGCCTAAGACTAGAAATTGGAATAGGTTTCACATTATATAAAGAACTTCTCAATCTCTTCTAGCTTCCTGCTAAACTTAGATAGATCACTTGGCTTAGGCCCCTTAAAGGTAGATGCCATAGGTGGTAGTAGTATAGTACTAGAGTAGTAAGACTAAGGAGGAACAGTGGGAGGTAGAACAGGTGGGATTGCTGGTTCATCCTAAGGAGCTGGTGTCTGCCTAGTGAGGATTCTAGACACTATGGCCTTAACATCACTAGTGGTGAGGCCTTGTGTCTAAGGGAGCAGGGGAAGTATGGGTGAGGTTCTTCATAGAACAAAAGAGTCAAAGTCCTAAACTTCAGACTATCCCCTTAGGTCGGTAGATCCTTAGGCACCAGACTGCAAGAAGGAACATCAGAATATATTGGTATCTGGTAAGGAGCTGATGGAGGAGACACTTACTAGGGGAGGAGGAACTGGAGAAGTTATAGGTTGCTTCATCTGCCTATACTTCTCTTTCTATTCATCTAGGTTAACTTCTAGCCTAGTGATCTTCTCCTGCAGAGCTTTCACTTCTTTCTCTCATTTTGATAAGGAGTAGGTGGAGGCTTCCTTCTAGGCTTCTAGCTTTAAAATCTCCTCCTGAGCTTATGCAAGCTAGGACTAGAGGAGGGATGAGCTGGTCTTTTCAATTCTGAGCTTCTCTTCAGGTATCCTGATCTTAGAGTGAAGCTTGGGAAGGTGAGAGGTTGCTCCATCTGTTTTAAACCTCTATTGGTTAGCTTCTGTCAACTATTGTTCTAGGGTGAATAGGTCTATCTCTAGCTTGTGCACCTTCGAGCTGTGAGCTGTATTTTCCTTAGCTAGATACAGCATATACTGTTTTTATTCCTTCTAGATCTACTCAATTACTTATAATAGATATATAGTGATGGTAGGGGGGAATGCTACTATCATAGAAGGGAGTGCTTTATCAAGCTACTAGTAGACTTTGATTGTGGAGTAGAGGATAGTAGCAACATCATTTCTTTGCTTTAGGAATATAGCATTAAGGTCTTCTTTTGCTGCTTTAAAAACAGCTTCACCTAAAAATTCCCTCCTATTAATGATGGCCTTGAGGGTTTAATTATATTCCCCAAGGATCGCTTCTTGCTGGGTTTTTACATATTCTAACTCCTCTGGCTGCAAAGTAATCTTATAGGTCCCTATGGAGGAAGTGGAAGAGCATGTTACTCAACTAGGCTTGGTAGGTCTAGCGAGACTGTTTCCTGTAACTAGTGCTAAAGCAGTAGCTGCTTCAGTCATTTTATTATCTTTAGAAGCCATCTCGATAAGAATATAGTGTAATAGGAGACTCATTGAGGATGTAGACACAGGTATAGGTACAAGAAGCTTCACAAGAGGTTCTTACTAAGTGAACTCAGATATCTCAACTGGCAAGTTATAACTGCTTGTGTTTTCTACATTTATCAAGGAGTCAAGAGAAGATAGAGAGTTTATTGAAGAGAAGTAAAATATATTCTTAAGGCTCAAAGATGGTACAAGACTTGAGATGATAACTAGAGAGAGAAGAAGAAGAAACAAAATACATTGCTCATCTACTCCCTATTATATACCTATTTCTGACTGAGTAGCTACTGAGAAACTTTTATAAAGGAAATAAACCCCATCGAAACATTCCATCATAATTCCTATATTCTTTCACGATTCCCTAGATGGAGATCAGTTCCATGATTGGAGAATCAGAGAAGAGTTTAGTATGATCATTCATGACCTTCAGAGGGGAAACTCTTCAAGTCCTGTCCTCCAACGATGTGACCGATCGGTATATCATAAGATCAAGGTAATAAGACTTGTCATCGATCATGTATATCCAATCTCATGAATGTTACATTGTCAACACCTCACCTTGCTTAGTCAGGGCTCAGTGGCAACAACACTAATCATGTGGTTCTATAGGTTATAGGATGATTACAGGTTCTGACATACCTTCTAGTTAACCTAGAACAAGTTCCATGCATGTCCTAGTACCTAGGTAGACCACTTGGTACAGTCATCTGTAACATCTATTATCTATACCTAAATGAATGTACCACTTAGAGAACTAAATCTCTGTCAAGAAACTAGATTTTTCTTCTAGATTAAAAGGAAACCTTTTACTATATTATAGTACTCTAATAATTTTCCTCTTAAACCTTTATCACCAAATTTTCCTTTTTTTTTTTGATAGAGAAGATCTTTAAGATTATGTTATGCTTCTAAGTGGCACTAAATTCTGCTTTCTTTTTCTATAATATGCTTGTTGACTACACCTGAAGGAATATCTTTAAGATATAGCTTATTTAGAAGTTGGTTTTCACTCCCATCCTAGCTAGTTTCTGCAGTATTGGCTGCTGCTACCTTCTTTAGCACTCCTATAGCTCTATTATATTGTAAGTGCTCCTTGCATCTCTTTCCATCTGTTCTATATTTTTATGTGCTTTATACTCCATTGATCTAGAGCCAGATCCATGTGGAGCATGAAGTCTAGCATGGAACCCTCTTTCCAGCACAATTTTTTTACATCAGAAACATCATTATCCTTGTCTAAAACTCCTCATCATCAGCTTCCCACATTTCACTTTCATCAGTTTTGGAGTCGCTTTCTGAAGAACTCGATAGAATAGATTCAGCATAGTGAATTTGATCGGAGGTATATGGTGGAGAATATCTTGCTGTTTTCGCTTGTGCAAGTCGTTTTAGATGGGCTTTGCCCTTAGTTAACGTCATTTTGGCCAGAGGGTATGCGTCCTAATGGAAATAATTTCTAGGGATAGATTTAACGAAATGCATACATTTGAGGGGTAAATGTGGGGTCGAATACGATGATCGTGGATTCTCAATCACCAATGACCACTGGGCTTGGCATCTATTCTAACAGTTTTTTCACGGCAGCTCCCATATAAATTTCACTAACCTCAACAGAGTGTTTCTAAATATTCAGGTACAAATAATTAAAACCAACTTCATAGATATTCTATTCGCAATAAATTAATTAATTCTAAGAAATAAAAAGACATAATTCTCATGTTATTGTGGTTGTGCACTCTCGCGAAAAATTGTGGTCTTTGTCGCTCAGAAAGGTCGGTTTGAGAATTCCGGCACCATACGCATAGAACATGCAAGTACCAATAAACGTTACGTTGCTCGTAGGTTACACGAATGCAACTGGAGCTCCACCCCATCACACATGTGCACATACATCTCTAGTCATCTCAATTCCTTCTCCAATAATTGCACCGCTATGGTTATTTCATTACTTCTCATTCCATCTCCATTACCTTCTTCGAGTCACGTGCATAAACAGAATGGTAAATATACCGGCAAACAAATTCGATTCCACACCATCAACTAACTTCTTATTCCCACATCTCACCTCCTCGCATCCATCGCATGTATCACAACAATCCCGATATAGCCACGCAAATGCATAAACTTTCATATATTAATACATCCACTGCACCTTGCCGACTCTGCACAACTGATTAACATAATACCACAACCAAAACCAGACCTTGTATCATTTATAACTTATGATGTTATCAATGTGCTCAAAACATGCAAAACACAACACCTACGCTTTAAACATCCTCAACTGACATACAAAACAAATGCGCAAAATGATAGTAAAAATACTTTTAATTAAAAATCGGAAATAAAAGAGAAATGAAAATAAAAGTAATAAAAGGAAGAAGAAAAACACACCAACTATTTTACCATATGAACTAAGATATAAAAAAAAAAAAAAAAAAAAAAAAAAAAAAAAAAAAAAAAAAAAAAAAAAAAAAGCCTCACAGTAATAGAAATATCTGCAAGTGGGGATAGAAAGGAGGAAACCCCACGAAACTCACAGAAATCAAAAGATGAAAAAAATAAACTCCGCCCACCATCCCTTTTGGTCAAAAGAGAAAATACAAACCTTTCCTGTCGAGAAAAAAAAAAAGAAAGAAAGAAAGAAAAGAGAAAGTAACACCTCTGGTTTATACCACATTTTAAAAAAAATAAAAAATAATACAAAATAAACAATATAAAATGAAAAACGAAAGGAAAGGAAAGCAAAGGAAAAAGAAAAGATTACGGGATATCTTTTCTATGTTACTACGGATTTACCTTGTATCTCTGAAATTTAATCGCTGCAAGCAAGTAAACCCGCGTTAGCAATACTCTCATATAGGCAAATAAAGGAAAGGAATAGCTTACTAAATTTCGATCGGAGCCAACTGATCAATACTATACAACCAATTACCGGCCTCCTCTTCCCGGATCAACCTGCACTTCCGTTGGCAACTAAGATCACGAAACCTTCGCCTAAACTTGGAGGTAACTTACCAATCATACGGCCAAACGACCAGATGACCCTGCGTCATATTTAACAACTTTTCCGCGCTCTCCTTATCCATCAAATCGTCGCTCGCATGAAATTCCCTTTTCGAACTTCTAGTAGTTCCCCTCCTACGTCTCTTAGTGGACCCAATGCTATCCCCAAAGTTCTTCTTTTCATCATGTGATATGCTTCCGATTCTACTCGGCAATGGATGCGGGTCGCCGTGCTTTCCGGAATCTTGAGATCCCCTAGAATTAGGCTTCCCAGAAGTCGTAGCGGCATCCGAAGTATTCGAAGTATTCGCAGTATTAAGTCTGCTTGAAGCATGGCTGGTACTTCTGGGTCTAACCGACTGTTGATCCGCAGGATGGAACTCGGTCTTGTCGTTCAGTATAGAAGATCTATCGTCACCCTTAACCTTTTCCATCTCTTCATGACTTTGAATGTTTGGCTGAGCAAGATTTCCATTTGCTCCAATCCTCTCATTAATGCTTCCAAACTTCTCCGCGACATTCGTGGGGCTCATGCTGGGCGATTCTGAACCCGCAGGCCCAGACTTTCCATTAGCTTCCTGTTGTCTTCGCATCTTGCTTTTGTCCCCTGACATGCTCTGCGAGAATCGTTCGGCATATGCTACATATTCTTTGTATGCCGCCCAAGACTTGACTTCGTTGTCAGGCATGCATCGGAATACTTGACGGTAAATCTTGGTGTTGTTCTGCGCGCAGGCATGCCAAACGTCGATAAAGAACGAATCGTCGAGAGGATCCATCAACATATCGTTTTCCAGATGGGGCATTTTCAATTCCTGCAATAGTGGCATAGAGGCTGCGGCGCCGGTTGAGGTGGAAGACATCGTATGGCTCAAACCAGGGCCACCGATATCCTGATCACTGGTCACTGGCAATGGCGGGAGCTGCGATAATTGAGGCAATCCGAGTTCCTCGGAATTGATACGTTGAAGTCCTGGAGGTGGAGGTAATCCTGGATTGCCGGATTCTTCACTGGTTGAATCTCTGCTGGATAACTCCGCGGAATAATGCCTCGCTGCGGTCGAAGGACTTGATCCTTTATCTGCCGGCGGAATCTGGACACTGCTGGGATCGAACGGTATCTTACCCTTCTCTATCGCATTCGCCCACTCCTTCTCTTTTTTTCTCATACTGTCGGCTCCGAAACCCCTCACATCCTTCTCATGTTCCAGATTTCCTATAATCCTTGCATCCGTCGTTTCCTTGATCCCCGTCTTTAGATGCGAATTATTCCCCCCTTCCCAATCGATATCATGGTTGAAACTACTCAGGTCTTGTTTCCTCAGCGCTGCATCTTCACCAAATTCCAATTCAATCGGATCCTGATGCTCCTCATATCCAGGATCACCATCTGGTAGATTGTTATTCTTTTCCTGCCACTTCTTAACCGTTTCCTCCCACGCCTCTACCTCATGATCGCATCCACCAGACCTCGTCGATTCCTCCATTCTTTCATTCGCCATAATTTCATCTACATCCAATCCCAAGTGTTCCCTCATAAGTCTCATCCTAAGTGTATGTGGGAATTTGCCCACTCTAAAAGGCTTTCCAGCCATAGTAGAGACAATAGTATCCGCATCTCTAACAATAGCCGCCACCTCCGAATCTCTGTTACCCAACATGGACCGTTCGTTGATGTTGGCACTTCCGATAATCGCGATTCTATCATCGACAACCATGCACTTAGCATGAATATACAGCTGTTCGGTAACCAACACCTTTTCCGGCCCAATCTTGCCCCAATTCCTCAAACCGTAAAATTGGATGAAATCCTCCGGTTCGATTCCCTGTTGCCTAAGACGTCCAAAAATAGAACTTTCTCCTCTGCTGATACTTCTATACTGGCATTGCATGATTAATCTCACACTCGTTCCGTCCTGTGCATCGACCGTGTTTTGGAATCCTGGCATCAGTGGAATAATAATAATCGCTCGCCAATCTTCATCATTCTTATATGCACGAATGATCCTCTCGACAAGTGCATCACCAATCTTATTCTCGATGATGGTACCAGCCCATTCGCAAGAGGTAATGAAAAACTGGTTTTCGATATAAACGAAGTGTTCCGAGGTTTCGATGGCCTTGAGGTATGCCTTCATGATGCTCTTTTCAGTCGTGTTCGGCGTTCCCAAAGACCACGAGCAAGCAGATCGAAGGATCTGGACCTCGCAAGTGCCATTAATTCCCAGAGACTCTAATTCTGCTGTGGTGAAATCGGGTGGGGGAAGCAGAACAGGCGTCGGTCTGGAAGGCGTTCGTTGACGTAACAAGTAATTCCATCTCTGGACAAAATGCCTCGTGAGATCTCTGGCGGGCTGGCCGACAATTTGCATGTGGATATCATGCCATGGCATTCTAGGAACTTTCGTACGGTCATACATTTCTTCATAAGGCTTATCTAACTGGAAGAAATCTTGGACTCTCGGGTTCGAATAATCCTTTCCGGGCCAGAGCTGAAAGTTTTCAGGATCATCTTTACTACTTCCTTCTTCAAATCCAGTAGGTCTGTCATCAGCCAAGCAGTGCTGTGGAGTATCCCATCGTCCAAAACACAAATCGAGACCTCCGACGAACGCAACCATATGATCTACAATTAGAATTTTTTCGTGGTGAGCCCAAAAAAATGTAGCTTGTCGGATTTGGTTTGGCGAACGCTGGACAAACACGTTCGGGTGAAGGTCGAGCAGAGAGTACTTAGTGTATTGGGAGTCGATAGGAATGGCAGCTCCGATATTTCGGTAGACAATAACGAAGATCTTAACCCCTTCCTTGGCCTTGCGTTGCAAAAGCCTGTCCAGACGCCACTTTTGGGAAACAGCTGCAGGACGACGGAGGTACTGCGGTTCATCATCAGTAACGATGACCCACCAGAATTTAAACTGTAGAAAATCTTACCAATTCGGGAGACAACCACCAATCGTGAATATAAATCACATCTTTCGCCATACTAATTGCCCTACTGACGTTCCAGAAGTAGTCCCTTCCATCGACCAGCCATTGCGCAAACACCCCACGTCTTATCGGCGCAAAACTTTCAAATCGATGTTCCTTGGCCCAGTCGGTACGGTCGCTCATGTATTTGATACTCTCGTGGAATTGTAGCAGTTGCCGTTCATTTTTTGCCAATAATTTAAGCTGCCTCTCGCTATTCTGAACAATCAACGAATGATGCTGTGGGTGTGCGGTATGCGATGATGAAGGAACGCTGAGATCTTTCGATTTCTTGGCCATAAACTTCTTCGCATCAACGATAAAATTCGAGTCAACGAGGAAAACGTCGTAAATATTCATTTCTTCCGGAGAGTCCACGCAGACTAGATAGCTGTGTCGGACCAAAAACCATTTTGGTGAATGACGTTTTGCCATTGTCGCGGGATTCCAAACTCTCCTGTAATCGCTACCCTTCGAAGACCGGATGATAAGGTATCCTTCCTTTCCGTGGTAACTCCCTTCAGCAGCCAGTCTCACGCCCAAAGCTGACAATTCCAGAAATTTGCAAAGCCGATTCGAGTCAGGGCGGAATATCATTATTCGTATCAGCTTTCTCAGATAATCTTCTAGCTGTTGGCGTTGCCGAATTGCGAATCCTTCCCTTCTGGTCAGTGTCTGCGGCATACTAGGTCCGGCGACCGCAGCAGTAAGGGTTCCAATTCCAGCGGCCATACCAGCGGCGATTCCTTGGAGTTCGTCTCCAGTTCCAGATGATTTGCGACGCATCAATGGTCGCTTTTTCTTACCGGGGGGTTGAGTCTGGTTAGCGGTACTCGGTGTCGTTTCGTTTCCGCTAGCTTCCGCATCCGCATCTTCGTCATCACTGTTTAAACCCCTGACACTCCTGAGGTAGGGAATTGTGGCTCTAGGGAATCTCGGAAGTTTGTAGGCTTCTCTTCCTCCGAACGTGGTATTGCTTATATCAGCCAAACGATATCGCGAGTGTAGGTTAAAGAAATCTCTAAATTCTCTTTGAATTGTCCATTTCATTCTGGTTAGACCGGAGCCATATTCCAGGTCCATGATGAAGACCGTGTGCCCCCTATTGCTTCCCTTACTGCCAGTTTTGGATTCCGATATCTTGACCTTCAGCTGCTCCAGGAGAATAGGTATCCGCTTGTTTCCATGCTCGTCTCTTTGGAACATACTGGCCAAAATGACCGCTGCCGGCGTAGCTGCCGTAAGCTCTGCAACTAGCTCGGCAGACTTTTCCCGATCAATCTTGGATTCTTCCTTCTTCCGCTGCCCGATTGCTTTGATGTTGGCTTTCAATGCGCGCCATTTAGCACTAGTATGTCCTCCTGCACTCGAACCACCGGACGGACGGTCTCCATCCTGAGAGCGGCGATTAAATTGCGTGATCCTCCGGAAAGAGGTCCTTCGTGGATTGGATGGTCGTAAAGGGGAACGAGTAGCATTTGCGACAGCTTCTTGCGCATCCTCCGGTAAGTGTGTGATAGTTGCTCTCCTTCTAGGTCCATACGGAATACGTGGTGATGTTGGCGCAGTTCTCGGACCGTCCGGAGTACCAGGGCTCATGGATCTTCTGTACTCGCCATATAGATCGGGCTCTTCCTCATCCGTGATCCCATGCATGGCGGGGGAATACGGTGCTATAGGCGTCCAAGGTGCATTCGGATCGTCCCCTGAGTCCTCCGTCCACCCGGATGGTGACCTCCCATGACTTGCGCTTCCCCCACCTGTTCCTATTCCTCCCAAATTCTTCAGTTTCGAAAAGAAACCCGACTTCTTTGGAGCGATTGGAGTTTCTGTTTCGTCGCCTGTGGAGTAGCTTGTTGAGACCGCTGGCTGCGACGAGAGGTAGCTTGGTCTGCTGGTAGCAACCGGTGTTTCCACGCCGTCATCATTATCGACTGATGCGCTTGAAGGGTTGTCATTCGTAGTAAAAAAACCACCCATTCTTCTCCTCGCCTTCGGGTTTGTTGAAGGTCCTGAGTCACTGTATCGGCCCGGCGAAGCTTCCCACGCTACTGTCATCTCTGAAAACATAGAGCCCGGCCTCGGTGGGGTAGAATAACCATCGTCCGAATTGTCTTTCCAGCGTATAGAATGCGACGAATCAGGGCGAGAACGATACCCCGACTCCTCCACCGCAGCGGGAATCGGTGGGGGTGGTTCTATATCGGACATTGTAAACGTGGAGGGCAACGCACTGGGGAAGCTGTGCATCATCGGAGAAGGCTCAAGGTGGGGTCTATGGTTCGGTTTCTTTGCGGTGACATCGGTGTGATTCGGGGTGGAGTTCAGGACGATTGGTTCCAGCGTTGATGGGGGGTCCTCCCTGCGTTCGGAAGAAGCAGTAGCCATGGCTTATTGGACGATTAAGTTCAAAGGTTTGGAAGACGAATTGGACGCTGGGGACGGGATCTGCCGGCGGCAATGTACGCGGCGAGAGGAACACTAGCGAGCCGGCGGGCAGAGCTCGCGGGGAATCCTGGGATGTGCAGATTTAAATTGGTCGAGATCGGAGAAAGAGTTTGTTTGGTTTTGATTTTGGGTTTGGCTTTGGGTTTGGCTTTGGGTTTGGCTTTGGGTTTGGCTTTGGGTTTTTTTTTTTTGTTTTTTTTTTTCCTTTTCTTTGTCTCTTTT
>JABYPW010001644.1:0-14388 GCA_016880775.1 Phymatotrichopsis omnivora
GAGGTGGAGGCAACTAGGACTTGTCTCTAAGGGGTCTACTCGGGTATCAACGAAAGCCAGCATATCAGGCAGTCAGTCTTAAGGTTTAAGTACCCTGGTAGTTCTGAGAAAGGTAATCAGCGGTTTAACCTGAGGTCGGCTTAAGCTAGTCCACGGACTCCTCAGCCTGTTGCCGTGTCTACCTGCGTACCATTTGGTATGCTCAGGATATTACACTTGAATCTAGAAAGGCTTCACCAACCCCTAATGGGAGCCAACGAACCTATGTCATAGGCTCTTAATTGAGTGCGACGCCCCGGTTCCTGGCGCTTAATTAGCTTTGGGAAGGAAACGATAAGGAATAGAGTTTCAATGTTCTTAATTTACAACCGCAACCATACATAGAAGAAATACATTGTCTATGCCATCCTGACTGCCACTTACCTGAACACTATAGGACAGATATCTCACCTCTGATAGGAGATCGAGTGCTACAACTCCGGCATTACTTTAGAGATGACCCCATGCTAGCTGACATCTAGCACTAAAATCAACAAACAGAATCATGGCTCCCTAGTGATTACTGTCATTGACAACAACAACTAGGCCTGCATCCTTAAGGGTCTCAACATCTTCAACAAAACCAGTCGCACTATCAAGTACATTCCCTTCGGTGTAGATACCCAATGCTCCCGCTGCTCGAAGTTTGGACACCCTGTTCAAAACTGTCATTCATCTCGCTGCTGCTGACTTTACACTGGCCACCATACAATCTCTGAATATACCTGCAGCATCGCCCACTGCAAACAACTGAAAGGTTTCGCCTATGAGAACAAAATCCTCCAATGTGCGAACTGCGCCGGCCCATACAAAGCGAGTGATCTGATCTGTATGACAATGATCCAGGCTAAACTTACCAAGTATAACAGAAAGGATAAGTCCATGCCTATGGGAGGAGTTTAGTTTTGTATTCTCTTACCTTATTTTTGTTGTTTGCATTGGAACTAGTATTTCTCTACTTTGGTAAAGCGAGGAGGAGTTTGCGCATTTCTCTTTCTTTCTCTTCTTCTACTTTTCGCTTGTTTGCGTAGTCCACATAGGGAGTTTTTCTTTCATTGTTTCAAGGTTCGCCTAGTGATTGTTTTTCCCCAGTTGGCCTTTGCACGTAGTTGTCTGCATTTTTTCTTTTCGGCATGAGTAGGCAGAGGATTTCTTTCTGGTAAGTCAAGAGGAGGAACTTTCTGTAGATAGGCTTTGCTATTAAGTTAGTTTTCGTAGCCATCCCACTGTGGGGAAGAGTGTATTTAGTCTTTAGTAATGGGAAATAAGTTTCAATGTTCTTTATTTAGGGGTGAGGATGGTCTAGTGGTATGGCTATCCTGGTGTCGTTGTGCAGTAACATGCAATATCATGGGTTCAAATCCCACTTGCCTCATTCCATACCATGAATTTCTGGTTAGTTACAGGTTTCCTAGCATAAGCGAGTTTTCCCTGACTATGCAAGGTTGCCTAATTACAGGTTCAGTCCTTGTAAGCGAATGTGATTGATAACCTCAATGGCTGTATGAAGGGTTACCCTGACAGTGCTTAGCGATGTATCACTCCCTCTCTTAGTTAAGCCATTCAATTAAGTTCACAAATAGTGCTACCTACTAGAGAGTGTGACTGAAGGAAAAGAGTTTTGATGTTCTTTATCTATAAGTGTACAAAGATACCTAGCTGGAGGAAAAAGTGTAAATTATTTTGAATGGGAAATAAGTTTCGATATTCTTTATCTATGTAGCCAGGCCATCCTATTAAGTTAGTGTAAAAGCCATCCCACTGTGGGAAGAGTGTATTTAGTTTTTAGTAGTGGGAAAAGAGTTTCGATGTTCTTTATCTAGGGGTGAGGATAGTCTAGTGGTATGGCTGTCCCAGTGTCATTGTGTGGTAACATACAATGTTATAGGTTCAAATCACGCTCACCTCATTCCATACCATAAGTTTCTAGTTAGTCACGGCTATTGTAGCATAAGCGAGTTTTCTCTGACCATGCAAGGTTACCTAATTACTGGTTCAGTCCTTGTAAGCGAATGTGACTGATAACCCCAATGGCTGTATGAAGGGTTACCCCGATAGCGCTTAGCGATGTATCACTCCCTGTCTTATATAGGCTATTCGATTTAAGTTCATAAATAGTGCCCCCTCCTAGAGAGTGTGACCAAAGGAAAAGAGTTTCGATGTTCTTTATCTTATGCTGAGGATGGTCTAGTGGTATACCTATCCTGGTATTGTTGTGTGGTAATGTGCAATGTTGTAGGTTCAAATCCTCCTCACCCCATTCCATACCATGAATTTCTGGTCAGTTGTGGGTTTTGTAGCATAAGCAAGTTTTCAGTGACTATGCAAGGTTACCTTATTACTGGTTCAGTCCTCTTAAGCAAATGCGACCAATGACCACAATAGCTGTATAAAGGGTTACCCTGATGGTGCTTAGCGATGTAGCGCTCCCTCTCTTAGTTAGACCATTCAATTAAGTTTGCAAATGGTGCCGCCCGCTAGAGAGTATGACCGAAGGAACAGAGTTTCGATATTCTTTATCTTTTCCTTCCTTCCTTCTTTAGCTTCAAGACTAGCTTGAGTCTTAAGGATTTATTTCACCTTATCATTATGACTTTACTCTTTATTCCAATCTCTTAGTAGATGTAGGAAAGTTCTTATTCAGTTGAGAAGAATAGGTTGAGATGTATAAGTTCTCCCTATAATACTTATAGCTTCATGCCTATAAGGATTTTACCAAGCCAAATCTACCTCCTAAGATATTCACCGTTAACAGTCACAATCATTAGTACCTACTACTACTTAGTGCTTTTATCTAGGGTGATGGGAAAGAGATACCAGTAATGTGTTAACTAGACCCTCACTTCCTTACCTAGGGAATATAGACCCAATGTTTCTGAGCTTCCCTAAGCAACTTTGATGCTAAAGAACTAGGGCATCACACTCAACTAAGAGCATATGACATAGGTTCAGTAGCTCGCATTTTAATTCCTTCCCCTGCCTTTTTAGGTCCAAGTGTGATAACCTGAGTATACCTAAAGGTACATAGGTAGACATGGTAATAGGCTAAGGAGTCTGTAGACTAGCTTAAGCTGACCTCAGGTTAAACCATTGATTGCCTTCCTCAGAACTACTAAAATACTTAAACCCTACAAGGTTTGCTATCTTTTCTGGCCTTCGTTGATACCTAAGTAGACCTATTAGAGACAAGTTATAGTTGCCTCCACTACCATCACTCTTATTAGTACCTACTACTATTTAGCACTTTAATCTAGGGTGATGGGAAAGAGACACCAGTAATGTGTTAACTAGGCCCTCACTTCCTCACTCAGAAATATATACCCAATTTTTCTTATATTCCCTATAGAGTATTTTACATCCCAAACCCCTAGTAGGGTATCGTACTAACTAAATAGTATATGATATAACTGAAAGGTACAAGATGATTCCTCTAGTCTCCCTGGTCACCTTACAAAAGAGCGAAATATCCTCCACTCCTGCTGCTTGCATTACCCATCCTAAAAACAAAAGAAATCCTCTGTAGCTTCCACTTGCAACCTTTCTCTAGGGCTTGTAACAGTCATATCTATTTGTTCATTAGTCAGTAGTTGGGTGCAATTGCTCCAGGGGACCAGAGCACCCCTCCTAGGAACTCTGAGAGTATTACATATGTAAGAGGTAGGTGCTTAAGGTACCTATCAACAAGCAAAGTAAGCAGTTTTACTGTCGCTTCTTGCTCAGGAAGCATTGGGCCAGCTACTGATCATTTAGCCAAGAGGTTAATTGATTTTTACCCCTATGACTTATACCAGGAGGTGTGAACTAGGATACTTTTGGTGATCAGTATAGGAGGTATTTTAAGACTCACATATATGATGCATGATACGGTAGTGAATAAGGCAAGTTGCACTGCAGGGATTCTCTACCCATCTGCAGTAACTACCATTCACTCCTACAGGACATCATTACTACACTAGTTCATGGTCTCGCTTAGGGGTTTCAGTGGTAGTAGGCAAATAACTTTGCCTATTGTTCTTAGAGAGTAGGTGCAGACTTTTCACTAGCTAAGGGCAACACTGGTGATAGTTTCTGCTTGTCATCATATAGGGGGGGGAAGAGAAGACTGAGTACCCTAGAGATATATACCCGATGTATCTGAGCTTCCCCAAGCAACTTTGATGCTTAAAGAACTGGGGCGTCGCACTCAACTAAGAGTATATGACATAGGTTTAGTAGCTCCCATTGTTTTTGCTTCCTCCACCTCTTTAGGTCTAAGTGTAATATCCTAAGCATACTGAAGGTACAAAAAATATATAGACCCTATCAAAGACTCTCCCTAAATACTTTTCCATCCAAAGAAATAAGTCATTAATGATATAAGAGATTATATAAGAAATAGAACCTGAAAGAAACCATTATAACCTCTATGACTCATTTTAACAAATTCATATCACTAATTGTACCATTCCTAGGAGTTATAATAGAAATGATTATTGATGTTATGAGAAATAGATCGCCAATCTCGGTTGGATTATCATCATGTAATACAGGCTCGATATACTCCTAGTTATACAGTTATGTTAACTATACGCACAAGTTACATAAGTTATCCAATCATGTATTATAGCACATATCAGTGGTTAATAGGATTAGTCAGCTCCTGACTAACATGATAGAGGTGATATATTCTAATCTTTAGAGGCAGAGCCCACACTTGCAGGAAAGATCCAAGCCAACATGGTATGGTATACTCACTAAAGGTGTTCAGCTAATATAACCTATTATTGTGCATGGACTATAGTACTATGGCTATAATAATCCTAGACCCTGGAAGGTCCTGCAGTTTTAGAATAGGCTAGGGGAGGAGGAAGAGGAGGAATCAGAGAACTGTGAGGGGCAAAGGAGGGAATAGGAGGTCTCACCCTTAAAGGAGTAGTAGTGAGTTATGACCTTCTATCATGTAGGTCAATCACCTCATCCCATGCCCTAGTGGAAGGTGGAGAGTTGACTGAACTATATCTCTCCTTGTATATATAGTACAACTCCTTCCAGTATTTAGTGTAATCATTCACCTTCATCAGGTCCTCCCTCAAAGTAGTGATATCCTCCTTCCTCAAGGTAGACCAGGAGGAGAGAAACTCATTCTCAGCCCTAAGCTTCAGAGCTGGCTGCTGTAGCTCACTAAGTCTAGCCTAGAGTACCACTTTAGTCTACTCTATTGCTTCCACTATATCCTTGGCCTTTGTAACCTATGTCATCAGGGTGGCGATCTACTCATTAGGAGAACCTAACAGATAGAGAGCTTTGTTGGTAAGCTCTTTTTTTTAGCTTAACTATCTAAGCATTGAGCTGCCTGACTACTTACTAATGGGCATTGTTCAGCATGTTAGTGTAGTTGGTCTCCCTTTAGGCAAAGTTTGCCTAATCCTTTTGGATCTACTTGACCATAGACAGGAGCAACATTGTCATAGTTAAGGGCAAGGAGATGGATATTTTTAGGAGTAGCTTGCTAATTTGTCAGTGTAACACAACTGTAGCATATATGATTGCTACCACATCATCCTATTACTTCATAAATTCTTCCTCTACATATTGGAGGGCCTATTCAAAGGGCTATTTTCCCAATAATTCTGTCACTATGTAGAGGACCTACACTGTAGCTGTAAACTCTTCAACTATCACTTTTTGGTGTTTATTAGCATATGCTAACTCTGCTAGCTTGAGATTGATGGTAGCCTCCTCATACATGGAGATATTAGAGGCTAAAGAGTGAGTGGTCTAAACTGTTCAGGCTGAAGTGTTAGTAAGATGTTTGCCCACAATAAGAGCAAGAGAGGATACATCAGGCATTGGAATATCAGAGGAGGAAGCTATCTTCTTAGAAGAATATAGTGTGATGGATCACCCTATCTGGAACATATAGATTCAGTAAAGATACCTCAGTATGCTTCGTAAAACACTACTAAGTAAACTCAGATATCTTGGCTAAACAAAAGATCAACTAGAAGGATATCTTTCCTATGAGTTCAGGGTAGACTTCTATGAAGAAGAGAGAAGAACAAATATATTCTTTGAAGCTTGAAGATAACTCAAAGGCTTTCACAATGGTGATTGTAAGAGAAAATAAGTAGCTATATGCTGAAGAAGGAAGGAAGGAAAAGACAAAGACCTAGAAAAGATGCATGCTTAAATAAAACTTCCTTTACCTGGGATAATGAAGAGATGACAAATGAAATAGAAACCCAAAGAACCATTTCACAATCTAGACTATCCTTTGCTTCCTAATCACTGGAACCTATAGAAGAGTCTAGAAAGGACAGGATGTGATTAGTACTTGATTTGACTATCATCACCTAATACTCTCTCAGGCTTCACTCCTAATTAGTCCTAGTCTCTTACAATATAAGTCTGATTACCTAATCATGACCTCATAGCTGACTAGTCCAATGTCATATCATGCCAATAGCTGATCATATGGTCACTATGGGGCTGACTTGCTACACTTAGTCAGAGCTAACAGTAAAGCCACATCATGCTATACCATGCTACGAGGTTATATAAAAGAGGATTGTCTCTATGGTACTTAACACTATGGTGAAGGAATGGAGATAGGATACTCATATGTTGATAATCTAAGCATAACCTCTATCAGATCATAGGCCAGGTAACTTTAAGATGACCACTACTGGTGTTTATAACATTATGCTACTAATACCTCACTTCGCTTAGTCAGAGGTTAGTGGCGATGATAAATTATTATGTGATACCATAGCTTAACTCATGAGGAGAGTAACTCATAGCTTATAATATAAGCTATTAGTGAACCTTGGAACTTCGTTCCATAAACAATATAGTACATAGGAAGACTATAGAAATAATGTTCTGTAATACCCTATATTACTATATGAGTACTTAAAGAGGATATATAGGCTAGTACAGAGTCAGCACTATAGGGGGAAAGTGCATAGGAGCTGGTGATGGCTATATCAGCAGTAGCAGGTATACTGAGTAGTATACATATAGGTGATATATTATTCATTCTTTTAGTTCTTATTAAGGATCATTATACTTTAGGTAATACAGTAGTGATTGTTGTTGAAAATAACTATAATAACAATTGAGGATGTGGTTTAGCTGACTAGCTTATCTTTCAAAGCAAGCTAAAATAGAGTCTAGGCAAGAAGTACACCATAGTTGAAGGTCCTAATTTCTTGACAGATTTCGGACATATACTTGACCTCTGATGTGTTAGAGATAGGGGTTAGTACATTATACACTATATACTTCTTGTATAAGAGGTTTCAGTACAGGTAGATGGTATTTAGGAAGTGCTTTCAGACTGCTTCTTCAATAGTCACTTTGTACATTATCACTATTTAAGCAGAAGCATTTTCTATAACTGATAGGAAAACATTACAGGGTCTAGGTTTGTATACTACTCAAATACATTAGGAAGAGGGAGCTTTCTTTTGTAGGAGTACTTTTTTGATGTTGTCTTATACTACAATGGATTTAAGCTTATTCATTTCTCCCTCAAGATTGATCATGATTTCTATCTCCTACTTGGAAGAATAGTTAGTACTAGGATGAGTAATAGTAGGAGTAGATAGCTTTGCTGTTACTTTACCTTGCAATTTCTTGATAACCTATACCTTTATATCCTTATTCATAGGGGCCAGTATTACTGTTGCTAGATGTAGGGTAGGTAGTGAAGAGGAGAACTTCTTCACTACTTTAGCAGTTTTGGAGCTTCTTGTCCATATGTGCCAAGGTGTTCTCATTTGCAGGGGCCAACATTACTATTACTATATGTAGGGTATGTAGTGAAGAGGAGAGCTTCTTTACTACTTTAGTAGCTTCAGAGCTTTCTAACCATATTATTTTGATGTAATCAAAGAGAGATTGGTCAATAAAGGTAGAGACTGTATAGGCCAAGGCTTAGGTAGATATTTGGCAGGTGATAGTGGCCTCTAGGTCATTGAAGCATTATTTAAGGGCATTTTGGCCAGCTTAGATTGAAGTAACAGTTTCTTAGATTTTTCCAATAGACTATATTAGGGAAGGAAGGGTACACAATAAGAATTCTAACTATGAGGAAGTGATAATTGATGGTAATACTATGTCTCTGTCAAACTAAATTCAGCCTTTGTTAGGGTCTTGTTCAATGGCAACTCTAGTTACAATGAAAGGGGGGTCTCTGGTGAACTTAGAGAGTATCTAGAATGAGTCTTGTACTTGACCTTAGATAGCTTAGGGGAAGGAAGAGAGGAGGGTAGAGGGAGGGGGGGTTATTTCATCATAACATTGTCTTGATAAATAGTATAGAGATACTAAAAGCTGAGAACTTATAGTTGTAATGTATTTTAAAGATGTAAATAAGCCTCATAAAACTATGAGGGAGTTCCTATATACTATCCTTATGGAAATTAACTATCTAATGTTTATACTTCTCCTATAATAGTATCAATACATTTTTCCAGTACAAAATAGCATCTTCCCTTTCATAGTTATTTACATATACCATCTTAATAATATTCTTGTAAATAAATCCAAGTCAGATTATCTCCTTCTATGCTATGTGAATACAAATCCTAGACTTTCAATCAATTAGTTGCTTGAGGTGAGAATGTGATTTTGTTTTTTGTTCCATTATTGCTATAGCTGATCTGCTCATCCACATTAGGCATTTCTGGTATTGTATCATTGGGTGATTATTTACACTCCTCTAAGAGATCTACTACCATATTTTGTACCTACTATAACTATAAATAGTGTTCAAATGCTTTTGCTAAACTATAGGCAGTGATATATATACATATATAAACATTCTTCTTAATACACATAATTTCTATAAAATCTTACTCTTGCTAGCACTAGATAGCCACTCATGTACTACCAACTTAACTCCTTTATCTTCAAACAAAGATGTACTCTTTTCAAAAAGTCCCTGCTTTCTGTCATCTATTTGTTGTTCTGCAATCTATGTTTTTTGCCATACCAAAATTTTCCATTCAAATTAGCTCCCCCAGTTAAAGCACTAGGTAACAGTGAGAGCTATACCCTTGCATATCTCCCCAAGCTGTTTTGAACCCTGTAAATACAAAAATTATAAAACAGCCTGATGTTTAGTAAGGCTCTGTCCTTCCAGGTGCACTTGTTTAGATGCAATCTTTTTTGAAAAGCTTTTATTGCTTGGTCCCTTGCTAACCTCTCACACTCTATAGAAGAAATCCATAGATGAGCCACCTTAACTTCCTTGTCTTTTTCCCCTTCCCTACTATTACTTATTTCCTTATATATAACTAACCACCTAGAATTAAGTGGTCGGCATCCAGCTACTACCTTTTGCAGCTTATGCTTTTCCTGTCGACCTTGCCATTGTGTATGTTGGCTTGGAATCGATCCCTGAGAATACCGAATTTTCACTTTATCAATCGACTTCTTCATTGTCTTCGTTATCTGTAAACTCACATTTATCCTCAGAACCATTATCATCGATTATGAAATTATCACATATAGAATTTCCTTCACAAAATTCAAGGTTTAAAATTCGGTTGCTGATTTCGGTTGCTGCTATTTCCCCGACTGCAGTATCCTCGTACTAAATGCTCAGGAACATAAATCTCCGGGTTGCGATTCCACTCTTTCTTTTGCCAGGCTTGTAGAAGGTGCTATTGCTGTCTTTTTAGTCTGGGCATGTCTATTTGCATTTCTTGAGGCTTCCGAAATGGGTAGTGTAATTTGGATAAACTTCAGGAGAAGAATTTGAGTCTATGACAGGGGCTGAAAGGGACATGCGGGGTAAATTGCACACAGAATTTGATTCATGAATGATCACTCGTCACCATTGCCATGGCAACGACCGCTTATGGAGGGTGGACATTTGCCTGTCCCTCACCAAAAATTACTCTTTTTCAAACTGCTAAGGCTCTACCAAAACGCAATATTTTTTGAAAAGCTCTCTATTTCTATTATATTTATCACTTTCTCTATCAGAATATAGAGTGATTTTTCTAATTTTATGTGGTCGCGTAAAGCCTTAGCAGTTTGAAGTTTGGTCCTCGGATAGCGCGAAATGGTGCTGGCTTAAGCGTTCCCCCACCATAACAATTACACGATTCGATCGGGCAGCTTCTGCTCTATCAGATGCTATAACCCTCAGAACAATCAGTTTGTTTACGGGGAAGAAATTTGCCTCTGCATTCTTGGCGGCATTTTTTTATAATTTAGGACGAGTGATGACTTGTAGGAATCCACACGTCTAATCTCCCTTTCTTGATTTATTTCTACCTCGAGACCTGTATTCAACTACACTAATTGATTGGCGAACATTTCTACCTTCCAGCGAAAACTTGTGGAAATGTCATTCAATCCCATAATTTTTAACGCACCAAGACCTGGCTCAACCTCCGGGTAACAGAAACACGTCCTCCAAGTCTAATTGACATCCCCGAACCCCCCACAAGCTTCCTCACTCCACCTCGTCTCACAATGGTCTCCACCACCTCGCACTCCCCTCCATTATCAGAGATAATCGACACAACCACAATCCTCTCCCTCCTCGGCACCGTCATTTCCCTCTTCACTGCCTATACCCTCTCCGTATTCCTCCTTCCCCGCAACGCGTCCGGAAAAACGCGTTTCATCTTTATCTGGCACTTCTTCGACGCGCTAATCCACTTCATCTTCGAAGGATCGTTCCTATACTACTCCTTCTTCGCGTGGAAGGATTTCCCGGAGGTTGAAAATGCGTATTCTGCGCATGTTCTTGGAGGAAGTTTAACCCGGGCGCATGGCGCAGATTATTCTGATGCGCCGTTGGCGAAGATGTGGCAGGAATATGGGAAGGCGGATAGGAGGTGGGGGGTTGCGGACGTAAACGTGATTAGTTTGGAACTGTTGACGGTTTTTATAGGCGGTTCTTTGGCGTTGTGGATTGTTGATATGGTCAGGAAGGGAGACGAGAGGAGATGGTTTTGGATTGTTGTTTTGGCGACGGGGGAGCTCTACGGAGGTGAGTGGGGTGCGGGAAATGATTTGTGTAGATGGGCTGATTGGGGAAATAGGATTTATGACGTTTGCGCCGGAATGGTTAACGGGGAACCAAAATTTGGATACGAGCAATTTTTTGTACCTGTAAGTAGTATTCCTCGCTCTTTATGTATCCTTCTCATGCTTTAAGATGAAATTGGTCGAGTTAATGTCACAATTATTCGATAGCTGGGTTTATCTCTTCTTTTTTAACATGCTCTGGGTCTTGATTCCGCTCTGGCTCTTATACGAGGCTTACAACACGTTCCTCCCTGCGCTTCAGCTCCAATCAATGGTCAACAAAGTCTCCAAGACCGCGTCCGCCCTCCAGGATGCTGGCTTCGAGTCAAGTGATGAGGAAGATCAATCAGAGGGAGAGGGTGTCTCTGTGAAAGATGTGTTGGAAGGAAAGAAGGTCAGATAGGTCTTCACAAACGGTTTGAATTTTGGGACAATTGAAGTAATTAATATATGAAGAGGGAGGGAGGAGTGGGATATTAAGATACTCTGGAAAAGAAGGCTCAAAAGTTTCTATTAATTTGTTCTTTTTCTATTTTTTTCATATGCAAGAGCGCATTATTATTTCAATTGGAAAGTGGTGTTTTGCATCGTGCTCCCACTCAGAGTTACACGGCTGGTTGTCAAATATTCCGGAGGCTCCCGCCCTCACTGGTTCCCGCGTCGCCATCTCGGATTTCATGTTCCGGATGGTGATGAGCATTTACGGCGATATTACGTGCAAATAGAGTACTAAGTATTACATGTACTAGTACATATACGTCAACCCCAGCCGCAATAGCCGGATCATCCGGACGCTCCCGGTTCCAAAGAATAAAACAATAAATAAAAAAAAGCTTTAAGGCTGCGACCACTCACATTCCATTCCACATATCCCTATCGATAAGTAACAATGGAACTTTCCACTTGGCACGTGTCCGACCAGTCTGCATCGTCCCTTCACCCCACAAGCGAAACCAATAATTCCTCCGACAACCCCAGTAATCATGAAGCATTCGCGACGCTCACCCCGCCCCCGCCAATATCAAAACAAAAGCAGTTCCGCGTTCTCCTATTCGGCTTCCTAATGATCTTCCAAACAATAGGAGTAAACCAAACCTTCGGTATATTCCAGGAGTTTTATACTTCTGCCTCCCCCGAGACCAACATTCTCCCCACATCCGTTGCACAAAATCGTGCGGCGGTGGCTTTTATTGGCACCCTAGGAGCGGGATTGACGTGGGGCGGGAGCATCGTTGTGAATCCGCTCATGACGAGGGTGAAGGAGGTAAGGGCTATAACCGTGGCGGGGAGCGTCGGGATGAGTATGGGATTGGTGTTTGCAGGGTGGTGCGGGAAGGTAGGTACGATGTGGATCCCAAGGGCCACTGCAGAAATTTATTCCATTTTCCTATTTTGTGTCTTTTGCGGGAATGGAAAGGACTAACATGGAAGTTGAAAAAGTAGCTGTGGCAATTATACGCAACCCAGAGCCTGCTCTACGGGATTGGGTCAAGTCTGCTGTATTTTCCCATTATGTCTATGGCGCCAGAATATTTCGATAAGCACCGCGGCGCAGCTATGGGTTTCATACTTTCGGGTACTAAATTCCCGCATACAATTTTATGTCTTAACTCTTGCGCTAACGACGAAACTGAATATCCCATCGCAGGCGCCGGCTTGGGAGGCCTATGCTACGCCCCCATAATCAGGTTATTACTCGACCGGGTCGGTATCCAGTGGTCATTGCGAATCCTGGGGATGGTAAATCTAGCAGTAACATTACCAATCAGTCTTACAGCGGAATGGCGGTACGGACCGCCTGAACACAGAACAAGAGTTGATTTACGACTAGCGAAAAAACCAACTTTTATCCTGCAGGTAAGTATTTGCACCCAGAAACATGAAATCATGAACTCGAATTAACCTTCCATCGCAGTCCCTTGCAGCATTACTTCAAGCCTCTGGGAACTCCGTTCCGCTGACTTTCCTCCCAACGTTCTCAACAACACTGGGCTACACCTCTTCTTTTGCCGCCCTACTATTGGCAATAAACAACGGCGTCAACACAGGCTCACGGATTCTCCTGGGCGCTCTGGCAGACTATGTCGGGCGGCAGAATATGATTATCGCTGGGATGCTTGGGAGTGCAGCAGCTGTGTGGGGGCTGTGGCTATTTGCAGCGTCGGGAGAAAGCATTGGGAGAGCCCTGTGGGTTGGATTCGTGGTTGTGTATGGGATGCTAGCTGGGGGTATATTTCCCTTTTTCGCGGGTGGATTATGAGGGCTAATTGCGAGGATAGGGTATAATGCGTTGTTTCCAACTGTTATCGCCGGTACGTATACTGATCTCCCGTCTTCCAGAATCTGCGTTCTAATGTAAGTTGGAATAGAAATTTACGGAATACAATCGTATTCATCTGTAAATGGGTTCATATACTTTGTCCGCGGCCTCGGCGCATTCTTCGGGTCGCCTGTAGGAGGAGTCATCCTAGATTCGGCGGGCAGTAAAACGTTGCAGTCGGTCGATTATAGAAAGCTCATTGTTTACGATGGGGCTTTGTTGCTGGTTGCTACAGCGTGTGTGGTGGGTGTTAGAGGATTCGATGCTGCTGAGAAGGGGGGGTGGAGGTGGAAGGCTTAGGTGGGGTTTGGGTGGAAGTTTGGGGGGAGGAAGGCTTGGGAGTGTGGAATATGAAACGAGAAAGGGAAGGGTTTGGAGAGGGGTGAGATAGCAAATAAGTTTCCGAGGAAATTGAAAAATATGGGATAGGCGAATGATGCAATATGATTGCACTCGTTCTCACATTCGATCCCTTCTCATGGTATCACTCGATTCCCGGCAGGCCCCCGCCAGGTATGTTTGGAATAACGTAACTCTTCCATGTGTTTACCACGAATTTTGCTGGATACGTATGCTTTGTGAATCCAAGGGATCAAGCCTGAGAAGAGGGGGTGGAGTTAGTATAGTAGAGTGGTACGACTGGATGGAATGAACATTATTAGTACGTATGGTATCTCACCATAAAGGCAAGTTCTTGCCAACACCCGAGGCATTCTATTAAGGAGAAAGTTTTCTAAATCGGTTCAAATATAGAAGTCAACAAAGCCGCGTAAATCCCAATGCCAATTCCAACCATGCCTTTTTTTTTAAACCTCTCTTCTATACCATTCCCTCCTTTCCCTATTCTATACCGTTTCATTCTTCCTCTATTCTATCCTCTTTACCCCTCCCCCAACAACCTCACCTACACTACTGACTCTTCCCTATCCTCCAGACTCCCATCCTTCCAGCACTCCCCATCTTCTCAGCACTCTCCATCTTCCCCATAACTCAAATCG
>JABYPW010001645.1:2091-14386 GCA_016880775.1 Phymatotrichopsis omnivora
AATTACCCCCCCCCCCCCCCCCCCTGATCGCTTTATGTTCTTTCCTTTCCTTCTCTCTTCAGTCTACAGACTAGCTACAAGCCTTAAGAATATATTCGTTCTTACTCTTAAACTTTGCTTCTCTCATCTCTTCAAATGTAGGAAAGTGTATCTGTGGATCCAGACTTAGAATATGTTGAGATATCTGAGTTTACTCAGTAATATATTTCTCTATTGAGTGGCACTTGCACTTTACCGAGCCTTTACCATCCTCGAAGACACCTGCCATAACATTCACCTAAACTGACAAAGAGATAACAAAGAAATAGAAACACAAAGAACTATGACCTATTCTAGACCATCTCCTGATTCCTAATCACCAAAACCTGTAGAAGAGCCCAGAGAGGACAGGATGCAATTAGTACTCAATTCGACTATGATTACCTATCATCTTCTCAGGCCTTACTCCTGATTGATAATAGTCTATCATGATACGAGTCCAATTGCCCAATCATGACCTCATGGCTAACTAGGCCAATGTCACATCATGCTGTTAGCTGATCATATGGTAACTATAGGGCTGACTTCCTACACTTAGTCAGAGCTAATAGCAAAGCCACACCATACCATGCTACACCATAAAGCTATGTGACAGAGGATCATCTCTAGAGCGCTTAACATAATGGTGAAGGGTAGAGATGACATACTCATATGTTAACATTTTAAGTATAACTTCTATCATAGTGCATCGTCCAGGTACCTTGACGCTGACCACTACTAGTGTTCATAACACTATGCCCCTTCTAAGGCGCATAGTCCCCATGTGTATAGGAGTTAACTTTATGTCAGATTCTTCACCTAACCTAAGAGCAACCAGTTTAGGTGAATGGTTCCCTGCAGCCTATAGGGTGAGGTCATCATAACTCAGTAGAGCTTATAGGGGATGTAGGACCATGCTAGGACACAATGGTATTGCCACACTGTATTAAAGGGGAAATTAACTGTGGAGGAAGGAGCAACTATACATACCTCAATTCCTCCATCTTCACTTATATGGTAGAGCCTCCTCTTACTTAGTGGCTTGGTGTTCTACCTCTGGATGGGCCTGTTGAAAGGTCATGAGAGCATCGATGGGTTCGCCATTTACTAGCAGTGACTCCAAGGGTTCCCAACTTCCCTCATCATGAGAGTATCCTTCCTACAACACCAAATATTCCACCTGCTTAGTTTTCCAGTTGTTCTAAATATTAGCGATTTCAGAAATGAAGAAGTAATTCTCACCCTCCTCTATCTCAGGGGCAGGAGGGGGATAGACTGGCAACTGACCAGAAATGTAGTAGGGTTCTAGCTTAGAGACATGGAAAATAGGGTAGATCTTCTAGGAGAAGGAAAGCTTGAGTTTGTAGGCCCAAGGCCCAATAGGTTTCATGACCTTAAAGGGGCTGGCAAACTTAGCATCTAGCTTATGGGAAGGTTATGAGGGGGTGATATCATCTCACTTGAGAAGGACACAGTCACCAGGCTTGAGAGCTTGGAAGGCTTACTGAGACTTGTCATACCACGTAACAATTATTTGCTGAACAGTGAAAAGATGTTGGTGGATGGTAGTCTATTCTCTAGTTAAGGCCTCACTTCCCCGATAGGCAGAGACTGTTTAGACTGCATCAAGTGAGGGGTGATATCCAAAAGAAAGGGGACACCCCAGTGGAGGAAGACTTGGCATTGTTGTACACAAACTCTGCTAGGGCGAGAAAGAAAACCCAATCAGACTGCTTGAAGTTAACATATACATGGAGGTAAGCTTCTAGGACCTGGTTAAGCTATTTAGTTTGTCCATCTATTTGGGGGTGAGCAGTAGTGCTCTTTGACAACTGAACCCTAAGACTTTCCATGACATAACCCTAAAAGGCTTCAAACTTAGGATCACAGTCAGAGACGATGTTGGCCGAAAGACCTGGATATATTTAATTCTAATAGACAAAGATGTTGGTGAGGTACCTGGAGTTGACATTATGGCTGAGAGGGATAAAATACACCATCTTCGAGAAATGATCAATGATCACCCACACTTGGGTGAAGCTGTCAGAAGGAGGGAGGTCTATCACAAAGTCTATAGAGATTAATTCCCATGGCCTATAAGGAATCTCCAATGGAAGGAGCTGCCCATAGGCCTTATGTCAGTGGGCCTTATTCTATTGGCACTGGTCGTATTCAGAGATATACTTAGCTATATCCTGCCGTCGATGTGGCCAGTAGAAGTCTCTGTCGATAAGATTAAAGTTCTTATCTTAGCCTAAGTAGCCTGCTGTAGGGTGATTGTACCTGGACCTGAGAACCTCAGTGAGAAGAGAAGGGGGGACATACCACAAACTATTCTACATTGAAAGGCCGTCATAAACACTGTAGGGTTCCTATGGTGAGCTCAGGATGTGTTGGTATTCAGGGTCAGCAGCAATGGCTTCTCTCAAGGCTTAGTAAAAGGAAGGAATGAGCGAGGTGCAAGACTTCTCAATTGCAGCTATGTACTATGCTTTCTTGAGAAAAAGAAGACTAAGCTCCGGTGCCCCCTCTGTAGGGACATGGTCCCCACATCTGCTCAAAGCATCAGCCGCATCATTGGACTTACCTGGGCAATACACTATCTAGAAATTAATGGTGCCCAATTTCTCCATCCACCAGGCCTGTCTCCTGGAGAGGAGCTTAGTAGTCACAAAGTACTCCAAATTCTTATGATCTATCACTACCAGCACTAGATGAACCGTTCCCTTACACTAATGTCTCCATTACATGTAAGGTAGGTGAATACTGCAAGCATTTCCTTACCATAGATCTCATAGTTCTGCTCTGCTGGTTCAAGTTTATGAGAGTAGAATGCTAAAGGGTGAATAGAGCTATCAAGAAACCAGTGCGACAGTACGCCCTTAAGGGCAAAGTCACTGGCATTGGTTTCAGCTTGAAGGGGGATCTGATAATCGTGGTAGACAAGGATAGTTGCAGAGGTGAATAGGGCCTTGAGGGTGTCAAAGGCAGCATCTTGCTGAGACCCCTAGGTCTAGGGCTAGTCTTGGTTAGTGAGGTTTGTCAGGGGTGTGGCGATCGATGAAAATTCTTGGATAAAGACCCAATAAAAGTTTGCTAGCCCTAGAAAAGAGCAGATATTGTGAACCATTGTAGGAGTGGGCCAATCTTGGATAGCTTAAATCCTATCCTCAGAAATGCTGATGCCCTTGTTGGAGATGATGAACCTAAGGAATTCCACCTCATGGACCGCCTAGACACACTTGGCTGGCTTGAGTGCTAGCTTGTGGTGGTCAACGCACTTGAGGACTTCATGCATAAGGTAGTCATGTTCTTCCTTGGTGGCGGTGTAGATCAGGATGTCATCCTAGTAGATAAGGATACCTAGATTGATGAGGTTATAGAAAATCATGTTCATCATTTCCTGGAAGACAGCAGGGGTATTGCAGAGACCAAATGGCATCACCAAATACTCATACTAGCTGTAACGAGTATGGAAAGATGTTTTCCACTTGTCACCCTCAGCGATGTAAATAAGGTTATAGCCATTTTCAAGCTTGAGCTTGGTGAACTATTTCACATTGCCAATTCAGTCTCTTAGTTCACCCATAAGGGGGAGAAGATAGTAGTTTTGAAAAACAATCTTATTCAAACTTTAGTAGTCGATGCAAAGGTAGAGGGAACCATCAGCCTTCTTTACGAACAGGATAGGAGCATCTGCGGGAGACTTGGAGAGTCTTATCTTTCCCTCCTTAATCATCTAATCAAGGTACTCATATAGGGCCTAGAGCTCAGTCTCAGACAGACAGTAAAGCAGGCCTCAGGGAGGAGTTGTTCCTTCCTTTAGATCGATTTTGCAATCCTATTCCTAATAGGGAGGGAGCGAAGAGGAAAGGCATTCAGAGAAGATAGCAGGATAAGTCTATTCCTACTTATCACCTTCAGAGGTTGAGGAGATGGAAGACCATATAAAAAGCTTGGCAAAATCACCCACTGGAGCCCTAGTCATAGCAGCACACCAATGACAGACAACTCCTTCATTGACTGGGGTATCCACCCACCTAAGTAGTCTGCCTCCGACAGCTTCAGAGTTGGTATAGAAGTTGTCATCCTTAATTAGTTCAAATGCCAAAGCTATCTGGACACTGGGTATTACAAGATGGTTCTTGCATTTGGAGGAGGAGAATCCCATGAGAATAGCATGGTCATAGTCGACCTGTAGTTCATGATCTTAGAACTACTTGACAGGAATATATATGTCCACATCTGAAGGCATAGGGCCAACGTCGAAATCAATAAGTTCACGATAGTTGAGGACCTGCATCTGCAACTTATGAGTATAGTACCAGTCCTGTCGATAGGAACCATCGTAGAAGGAGACGTTGACTGCCTAGATGTAATAGACAACTCCTTCAGCAATACAACTGATGCTCAGTCTGTATCGGGGTTATAGGGGTAAATCAGGATGGAAGAAGATACACAACTCTTTTAGAGGACTCAAGAGGTGTGCATTGGGTGAGGCAATGATGTGCTGAATGTTTGTAGGAATAGCTCTTTATTTCTCAGGTGTATACTCAAGATACTACGTAAAGAAGAAAGAAAGGAAATACAGGACCATGAGATTTCCTTCTCTTTTATACCAATTGCTAAGAGCACTGCCTCTTCTTTTAGAGCAGTCTCTATAAAACCTGTTTTGTCCACATGACCCTTTTTTATACATCATTCAATCTAAACACTGTTCTCATGACCTCTGCAACGCAGATAGCTAAATATGAGTGACCATACATGACTGAGTGATAAATCATGACTCATAACGCAGAATTCCAAAGAACATCACTGACAATAGGAAACATAAGGAGAATATAACAAGTAAGAAAGTACATGACCATGACTCATTACACTGGGACCATTTCTTCTTAGGGACAGGGAGGTGATCGGAGATGTAAGCACCCATCGCTCCATTATATAACTTGGTGGTAGCTGTGATCACATGTACTTGGGGACCCTCAACAGAATGAGATTTCCAGTACAAGGTGACTGGAACTGTAACACAACTGCCCTCGGCAGGGCCTTCTTTAGAGGAAATGATGGTTGATATATTGGCAGAAGCAAATACATTCTATAATCTCTCCTACGAAACTCATGGCCAGAGCTCACTATATGTCTTGTCCACAAGGAGGTCGCTTCTAAATGTAGGAGTTGGAAAGGTGATGGATACAGCATGGATAATTCAATGGAATACTATAATGAGTGGTGGTCTGCTATACGGATATCGCATTTTGACCTAGTATAGGTCCTCCTCAGGCAGAACTTGCAAAGAAAAAAAAGGAAAACACAACCTCTAGCCAACACCTCTATGAAAAGAAGGAAAATAATACATAAGGGTATCATAACAGTTGTAACAGACATTAGGTTATAACATATCACTCATGGGTATCATGAATTACATCAGCCTATATGCTGGCAGGCCTACCCACTGAGAATGGAACAATGGTTCCAAACACCAGCTCCGTAGTAAAGAAAGCACAAAGGAAATTTCAATCAATGGACTTTAAGGAAATTTCATGCACAGAAAAACAACAAATACTTCAAACCAACTGGGTCTTAAAGGAATCAAAGGAAATAAGGAAAATGGGAGAGGTAGCATGGGATGACATAAGGAAAGGACACTTACAACATAGGGATATCATCCCCATCCTTCCAGTCATCTGGGTGATCGACCACTCATGGCACAGATGTCCTTTGCTACTTAGAGGAGGAAAAGTTCCCATCATCATCCACCTTCTACTTGTTTGAGGTTACGGAAATCTTGACGGTGGAGATAGAGAACTTCTGAGTCGATTAATAGTCCTTAACACTATGGTGTTTGTACAAGCAGTGCAGACAGGCCTTTTTCTTCTTAGCCCACTCCTTCTCTTCCTTGGTGAGTTGAGGAAGCTTCCCCTTATCTTAGGAAGAGGACCCCGAGGGACGCTTGTCCAGGGTCTTTTTCACTGTTTTACAAGGAGCAGACTGGCTAGAAGTCTGCTTGGTCGAATGTCCCTTCTAGGACTACTGGATGGCCACCTATACATCCTCCATTGCCAGCCTAACCTGGGCAACATGAGATATCTATTCAGCTGTGGTGGTGTCATGTTGGGTCTAGGCTACCATAGCTAGGTGGAGATCTTCCTTCAGCCCTCTCTCCACCCAAAACCTGAAGGTTTCCTAGTCATGCTGGATAACCTAGTTGAGCACCTCCATGTAGGTGAGGTAGGAGAGGATACCCTTTATTTGTTAGGCACTGATCATCTCCTAAAGAGCCTAGGGCTTTATGGCAAAGGCTCCAAAATAGACCTTTACCGCCTTAGTAAAGTCTTCCTAGATGACATTCTGCTGGGTCCAGGGCTGAGGATTAGCTTGCCACCAGACTGCTACCATACCTATCATATACATCAAGGTAAACCTGGTTTTGATCCAGTCATAGGGGAAGGCATGTGACTGGAGGGCAAAGTAGTTCTCACATTGCTCGATAAACTTCATTATATCCTCAGCCTTCCCTGAAAACTTCTCAGCATCAGCTGGCTTAGGACCATCGAAGCTGGCAGATGGCTGGGGAGTTAGAGCCAGAGTTGAGGGATTGGAGGGAGGTGCCAGTGGGGCAGTTTGTTAGAGGGCCTCCTGCACAATTCTAACTATATCACTCTCCTGAAGGGGACGAGGAGAGGTTTCCCAAGGGGGTAGTACAAAGGAGGCAAAGGAGGTTATTCCCCTTCCCTGAGAAGGTCCTGCAAAGGCAGAATAGGAAGGAGCCAGAGGAGGAGTTAGGGGGATAGGCTGGGAAGGTGGTTGGAAGGGCAGAATACCTAGCCTCGAGCAGGAGTAGAGAGGCTAGGAATGTGGGACTAGTGGAGGAGCAGAGATATGGGTTACTCCCTCATTGAGGTCAATCACCTTGTCTGGGTTGTGGGACACTGGAGGGGAGACAATAGACCTGAAATATTCCTTGTACTGATAGTACAACTCCTTCCACATTTTGGCATCATCATTGGCCTTCATCAGGTCTTCCCTGAGTTTTACCATATCTTCCTTCCTCAAAGTAAACCTAGCAGAGAGAGCCTCATTCTCTGCCTTTAAGTGCAGAACCTGATGTTCTACCTCACTAAGTTTAGCTTATAGAGGGACATTACCCTGCTCCAAGACTTCTACTCTAGCCTTAGCTTCTACCAGGGATGCTGTTAGATTAGCAATTTGCTTATCAGGAGAGGCCAGCAGGTGCAGAGCCTGATCTGCTAGCTACTGGTGAAGCCCATTCAACTTGGTGTTGAGCTCAGCAACTACATCCTGATGGGCCTTGTTCAGGGTACTAGTGTAGTCTACCTCTCTCTGAGCGAATGTGGCCTGCTCCTTCTGGATCTGCTCGATAGCAGACAGGAGCAAATTTTTCATCATAGGGGGAAAAGCAATGGACAACTTAGGGAGGGGTTTCTGGATTGTGCAATGTAGGACAATAGTGGTATAAACTATGGAGGCCATATAGTCACGCTACTTCTGGAACTCCTCCTTATTATCTTGATGCACCCGGTTGAAAGGCTCTTCCCCTAGGAACTGCCAAGCCTTGTACAAGGCTTGTACAGTGGCCATGTAGTTGTCTATGACCATCTTTTATTACTTGTTAGCATAGGCCAACTCGGTGGGTTTGAGATTGATGGTGGCCTCCTCATACATAGAGACATCGGAGGCGGAGGAACATGTGGTCTGAACTGTTCAGGCTGAAGGGTTGCTAAGCTGTGTGCCTACAATGAGAGCAAGAGAGGATGCATCAGGCATCGGAATGTCAGAAGAGGAAGAAGCCATCTTCTTCAAAGAATATAGTGTGATGGATCACCCTATATAGTTTGTATATGACTTGGTAAAGATACCTCAGGCATGCTTTGTAAACATTACTGACGGAACTCGAGTATCTCAGCTAAACGAAAGCTCAACTGGAAGATATCTTTCCTATGATGAACAGGGTAGACTTCAGATTGTTGAAGATGAGAAAGATGAATATATTCTTTAAGGCTCGAAGATAACTCAAAGGCTTTCACAATGGTGATCGTAGAGAAGACAAGTAGCTATTTCTAAAAAAGGAAGGAAGGAAAGAAGATAGGACAAGAACAACCACACGCTTATATATCCATCCTTCACCTGAGCTGACAAAGAGATCATAAAGGAAATAGAAATACAAAGAACTATGACCTATTCTAGACCATCTCCTGATTCCTAATCGCCGAAACCTGGAGAAGAGCCTAGAGAGGACAGGATGCAATTAGTACTCAATTTGACTATGATTGCCTATCATCTTCTCAGGCCTCACTCCCGATTGATGATAGTCTATTATGATACGAGTCCAATTGCCCGATCATGACCTCATAGCTGACTAGGCTAATGTCACATCATGCCGTTAGCTGATTACATGGTAAATATAGGGCTAATATCCTACACTTAGTCAGAGCTAATGGTAAAGCCACACCATGCCATGCCATGCCATAAAGCCATGTGACAGAGGATCATCTCCAGAGCACTTAACACAATGGTGAAGGGTAGAGACAGTATACTCACATATTGACATTCTAAGCATAACTTCCATCATAGCGCATCATCCAGGTACCTTGACACTGACCACTACCAGTGTTCATAACATCATGGCTCACTTGTGATTACTGTTGTTAATAACAACAATGAGGTATGCATCTTGAAGAGCCTCACAATCCTTAACAAAACATGTCACACTGTGAAATACATTCCTTTCAGTGCTGATACCTAATACTCCTATTACTCCAAGTTTAGACACACTGTCCAAAACTGTTGGTCCCACATATACTGCCATCTCTGTACCAGTCCCCACACAAATTCTAAGCACACTTGGGGTGCTGCTGACTGCAAACAACATAAGGGCTTCACCTGTAAGAATACTGTACTCTGATGTGCAAACTGTACTAGCCTACACAAAGTGAATGATCTAATCTGCATGACCTTAATCCAAGCTAAACTTGCCAAGTCTGATAGGAAGGATAAGTCCACCACTATAGGGCAAATTTGGTTTCTTCTTTCTACTTTGTTTTTATTTTTCTACGATAGAACTTGTGTTTTAGTACTTTAGTAAAGTAAGGAGGAGCTGGCACATTTCTCCTTCTCTCTGTTCTTTTATTTTTCACTTGGTCATATAGTCTGCATATGGGGTTTTCCTTTCATTATTTTAAGGTTTACCTAGTGATTGTTTTTCCCTGGTCAGCTTTTGTACATAGTTGTCTAGGTTTCTCTTTTTCGGCACAAGTAGGCAGAGGATTTCTTTTCATTTTTAAGGGGGGAGGGCTATAGTTATGTCTCTGCTTTTAGTTAAGTGTAAACTTCCCACTGTAGTGCCTTAAGTAGTTGTTAGGGAAATTAAAAACCTTTCTTTCTTCTTCCACCTCCCTCCCTGCCCTACAACATGCCCAGGATGCTCAAACCTAAGCTTAAGTAATATCCAAAAAATAAAAGAAGAGTGGCCTAGTCATACAGAAGGACCTTCTCCTAACCACTCTTATATTCACTTCCCTCAGTTCACTGATGTACAGATGGGGCGTCGCACTCAATTAAGAGCATATGACATCGTCGCATAACATAGGAGCGATCTCGCTAAGCGCCGTCAGGGTAACCCTTCATACGGCCATTGTGGTCATCGGTCGCATTCGCTTACAGGGACTGAACCAGTAATTAGGCAACCCTGCATGGTCAGGGAAAACTCTCTTACGCTACGAAACCCGTGACCAACTGGTAATTCGTGGTATAGAATGGGACAAGCGGGATTTGAACCTACGACATTGCGCATTACCGCATAACGACACCAGGACAGCCATACCACTAGACCATCCTCGCCCTTCTCCTAACCACTCTACTTCCCCTCCTATAGTACCCTACCTTCTATGACTGAGAAATTATTGTTAATATTGAAGAACCATCAGCCTTCAGCAAGGATGCTCATGTTCAAATACGTAACCATGTCAACTCAGCCATGGATAAAGCCAAAGCTCCCTCCTTCTTGTACATTCAAAGATGTCACAACAACAACCCCACTACACTAGTCCTTACCACTATGGAGACTCTTACTACTGCTGCTATCCTCACCTACCACCCTACTATCACAAAAGCTGTTGGTGAATTCTGCAAAGTCAAGGGTATTAACTGCAAGTATACATGGAAGAAGTACATCATCCATGGTATTCCCCTTATCGTTTCCTTCCCAAAGCTAATTAAGCACCAGGAACTGGGGCGTCGCACTCAATTAAGAGCCTATGATATAGGTTCGTTGGCTCCCATTAGGGGTTGGTGAAGCCTTTCTAGATTCAAGTGTAATATCCTGAGCATACCAAATGGTACGCAGGTAGACACGGCAACAGGCTGAGGAGTCCGTGGACTAGCTTAAGCCGACCTCAGGTTAAACCGCTGATTACCTTTCTCAGAACTACCAGGGTACTTAAACCTTAAGACTGACTGCCTGATATGCTGGCTTTCGTTGATACCCGAGTAGACCCCTTAGAGACAAGTCCTAGTTACCTACACCTCCGTCACACTCACTAGCACCTACTACTACTCAGCGCTTTATTCTAGGGCTATGGGAGAGAGACACCAGTATTGTTGACTGGGCCCTCACTTCCTCACCCAAATCTATGGTATTCCCCCTGTTACTGACCTTAATACTATAGGCGACCTCGCACTTCCAGAGTCCATCAAAAAGCTACGGTCAGAAACATCGAAAACAGATAAAGCGGTGAAGAAGATTTCTTCCTACCTTGCTTCCCCTGCCCTTACTGTGCCACAAGTGGCGCCCCCCGCTACTAACACTACCTGGGCCCAGGGAGTGAAGAAAAACAAAGGCAAAGGCCCGGCTGCGCCAACCCCAACTGCTAATACCCCTCCCACCCTGAAGTACATAACGAAACATAAGCGAGAGATAATTGTTAACCTTGAGGGAGAAATCCCCAAGTTTAACCCCATCGCTGTCTGGGACACTGTCAATGCTACACTGGTTGACAAGAAAGCCCCTTCTGCCTACTGAATCCGCTCTGTCTGAAAGGCTGGAGCCAACAACATTTTCCTCTCTGTTATGGAGAACACCACCACCTAACAAGTCCTTGCCTTTAAGCTGACCGTCGAAGAAGCCGTTCGCAAGTTCTTCCCCACCATCACTGGCCTATGCCGGAACTTCCTTCACAAGAAGTACATTGTGCACAATGTGCCAACCCCCATTCTCAACGCCTCGGCATACGAGCACATGTTACTCATCCGAAAGGAAATAGAGATGTTTAACCAAGGTGTGATTCTCGCCCAAACACCTCGCTGGCTGGCCTCGAAGGATAGGCTAGTTGGCAAACCTACCTTGTCCATTGTTATCACTCTGGTGGTAAACAATAACCACTACTGCATTTCCCAAGGTCTGACCATCCTCAACAAGAATCATCAGACTGATCCATACATTGCCTTCTTGAAGGCTACCCAATGCTCCCGCTGCTGTTGCTTCGGTCATCACTAACTGAAGTTCACTTTTTCCCCCCGCTGCCACATCTGCGCTAGACCCCACACCATTTTTAAACACTTCTGTGGCAACATAGAGTGCAAACACCGTGGACGACAATGCGAGCACACAGTACTTAAATGCGCTAATTGCGATGCTGCCTACCCTGCCAATGATCCCATCTGACTAGTTTATTTGCAAGCCCTGGCCGATAATAACAAGTGAGTGGAAAACCTGCGTGCTGTGATGGAAGAGGGAATGGAGACTTAGGGCCTCTCGACGTTTTATCTCTTTTTCTTCTAGTGTTGTTCCCTTTGTATAAAAGTGTTGTGAGTTTGGCTACCGTTATCTCCGTTGTCTTTTCTCTTTCCTTTTTCTTTGGTTAGTGTTCTTTGCTTATAGCTCAATCCCTTCCGGTTATTGTAAGGTTCTCCTCACTGGAGATGGGAAAGGGGTTCCCTGGGATTTTCTTTTCCTTTTCACTTAAAGTTCTTCTGCTTTCTTGATGTACTGGGTGGTTACTTTTGTGCCGGTCACATTTTCTTTCTTGAGTTTTACTTTCCCCTGCCACTCTTTTCTCTCTGCCCTATTTCTTCTTTAGTTTATTATGTGTAAGTGATGAGGATTTGGGAACAAACCTGTATTTATCTTTACTGTAGACTACACTACCAGCACTAGGTTGGCTGTCTTTTACCTCTGTCACAGCTTGACATATCTGCAAGCGGAGGTTCTTTTATACAACCCCTAGCGGGGTCGTAAAGATAAAATAAAATGAATTCC
>JABYPW010001646.1:0-14383 GCA_016880775.1 Phymatotrichopsis omnivora
GTGATATACAAACTTCTACAAAATATTGCGAAAAATTGAGCAAAAAAAAAAAAAAAAAGAAAACTACATCGTCATCCCAAAGGCAAGGCAACATAACAGAGCCATTATGACGCGTGATTTTAATATACGATTCTACTCCGATTGGTCTGTTTTACCTTGGGTATGTTAATTCCTGTGAAGCTAATGTTTAGCCTCAATGGACTTTTGACTGCCCGAACGTCAGGCTATCGACTCTACGTAATTGGTTTGCTTTGTAATCACAAAGAGTTTTCATCCGAAGAAAAGATTCTTGTTCCGCACCAGTTTTCCATTAGAGTGGCTCACTATTAAAGGGAATTCGTTGTTTTGGGTATATTTTTACTCGTATGCTAAAATCGTTGCCTCGCACGAAAAAATTGAAAATTACTATCGTCACGGGTAAACACAATCGTGCACGTGAACACAGTTCGGTCGTTGAATGTTTTATCTTCTTTGCAGTTACCTTCCATAGTTTGCACCAAATACTATTAACTTGCATAAGGGTTCCATCTCGCACAGGCGTGTTTTGCTGCGTTGCACATGTTTAATGCTATCATAGACTTGATCATACATATCGTCGCAATGATATGGTCGCAACATTTCTGATGTTTCGAGCACGAGTTCGGAGGTAGTTTCGTAGATGTATTAGGTAGATTTTTTTTTTCTTCTTTTTCTTTTTTAAGGTTTCAAAACGGGGCAGCACGTGCGGTTGGTGCCCATGGTACCTCGTCAACACTTGCTGTTTTCTTATTGACTGCAAGTTGAACGATGGTGGAATATCACGTAATTCCCTGCAACTTCAGGCACGCGCAATTGAGCGAGCGCGTATTTCTCCATCCCCAACCTCGGTTTCTCTCTTGGCTTTTCCATGACGGGCGCCGAGCAATCAACGTTGGATTCGAGATTCACGATGTCGATGGAACGGAGATAAGTAGCTCTCCAGGTTGGGACTGAGGGTGAAGGGGAAAAAGAATCCTGTGGTTGGAACCGTCACCGGAAATGGAAGCATACTCTCCAAGGGCAAACTATAAAGTTTGTTTGCGCAGAAAAAAAACATGAGATGACTATGTATCCACCATCTTTGCACGATATCTGTAATCAACGCAGGTATGGTCCTTGGAAGGAACACGCAGGAAAATTTGTCTTTGACAACCCAATCATCATTCCCTCAGTGTTTTTGGCAAATATGGCAAATAAATTCCCAATATTCACAGATGCTTCAGATATTTTGTTGATTTAATGTGCTGGGGTGAGGATGCGAAAGATAAACGATATTCTAGATGTTCTTCGGGGCGTAATGCGGGAATTTCTTTCTCTCCCTCGAGAAAAGTTATACGGAAGTAATTACACAAAGAACCGCTGATATAGGAGTTTTTTTCAAAAAAAAAAAAAAAAAAAAAAAAAAAAAAAAAAAAAAAAAAAAGCGGTCTGAGCATTATCGGAAATGCTAAATCACCTAATATAGGAAGAGGGGAAACCACACTTGATGTATCTGTTAGTCTCAATAGCTATGCTGTCTCGGAATCTCTCTTACAAAGAATTCATGAACTTGACACCCTTGGGGCTTAGGACCCTTCCGTCAAAGTATTCGCACGTTTGATGCTCGGTCCTCTCAATCCCGCCAATTTTTGCATATGGTAGTACTGGGGTTGAATGTGGTACGGCAAATGCGATTTGCTCATGTCACTCGCTACTTTATTTTAGCATCTCACACTAGGCGAGTTAGTCTTTACAATCTGGTGCTCTTTTCTTACAATCTTTCTAGACTCGTAAACCCGGACAAGTGGGGAACATCTTGACGAGCCCACACACCATTTTCAGCATTTTTTTTTTTTTTTTTTTATCTTTTGAAATAAACGGGAAACGTTTTTCAGAAACAGCATTGGAAACGTCATACTAAATTACACTACTAGCGTAAATGATTTATTCCTTGCTTCCGTCTCATCGTCCTGGCCAGGTTTTATGCAGATCTTGAGCAGATGGCGGTATTCTAATCATTCATCGTCACACTCTAAGTTTGCACATTTTTGAGTTTAATACTGACTATAAACTTAAGATATGCTATCACTCCAGCTTCCTATGTGCCCATACAACTTGACTACTCACTCCTCACTCCTCAGCGTGGAGTTCCAGAATAATTTGCTTGTGGGGCTACAATCTCTCCGGGGTACGTTTCCAAAAAGAACATGTTGTTCTTGAGCCGCAAATTACCATTGATACACGTTGCATTTTTTCCCCCCAGATTTTAATTGGCGTATTTGAAAAATTATATTTTTAACTATTCCGTGCCATTTGCTTGCATCAATTTCGGTGCTCTTGAGCGAGCCTAGTGGGGTATTTTTAGATTAGATCTACATTGAACTTTGGGATTGTAGAGCCGATTATCAAATTTCCACCGAGTTATTTAGCGATTTGCTGGCCATAGCTTGAATACATCACCTGTTTCACGAAGAATCACTAGTAAGTGACCCAAAACCTGGAGTAAAACTTAAAAGAGTCAAAGCAGGGATATTCAAACTTGGAAGTTTGGAAGTTCGTGAGAAAATTGAAGAATTTCCTGTACGTTGCCCTCCATTTCCGGTCATCTCATCCCACCGACGCATGCCCGTTCCCCTTGCAGAGTACATGTACCGAAAGAGTGCCGACGTTCCAACGCACATTCGCTGTGGCGTTTCCGGGTCTCACTACATGTACCTCCTATCCGGGTTACATGCACATGTGCGTGTGATCTGTTGCAGTCAACTTACATTCAAGGAATCTGGCCCCCGGCAGGAGGAAAAAAAAAAAAAAAAAAAAAGCATCGAGCGCCTTCTTTCATAATGGCAAAAACATACACAAGTACATAAACATGTGGTGCCATCTGTACTCGTACCAGAGGTTGGGTATCTTGCAGGTTAAAGGAAATCTCTGCCTAGAACGCGCCATCAAGCTTCATTTCTAAGAGTGCACGTAAAATGTAAATTAGGATGTGCACGTTCTGAGTATGTATGCAATTTCGAGAGGAGGGGGAATTGGAGACCAGGATTAAAATTTCTTGAGTTACTCTGCTTGGGCCTTGGCTGCATACTTTGCATGCAGCCTGCCGGGCTGATATTAGGAAAAGAGCGGTCTGAGCAAAATATTATTGAGTACAGCTATAAGTAAGTGCTTTCAGAGTATCCCAAAAATGGATTTGGCTTTCTGATTCGTCGGCGGAACGGAATATTCAAAGAGTTTCAGAAGGTTGAAGTACAAAAGCTTCTGTGTTCTGTGTTGATCACCCTGCCGAGACGAGAATGGGAACGCAAAGAAGCGGCGCGCTGGTACATAGCTTTTGCCATAACCCACGCACTCCATTTGAGCAACCTGTGGATTTAACGAAAAGAAAGGGCTCTAACATAGAACAGGGTTCGCGGTCGAGACAGTCGCAGATTGGGTGGTGAATGTAATTGCTAGGCAACATGACACAATGGCTTGAAATAATGGTCTGATCGCACAGGTCGGTCATCACATTGGAAAAATGGATCATGGCGGTGAGGTAGCCTATGTAGATCTTTGCAAAAATAATCTATGAAGAAAGGATTCTATTGGTAAATCAAATAAAGTACGGTACTAGTACTTTATTGAGAGGTGAGCGGTGGTGTGATTTGGATAGTAGGGGGTCGGCAAAGGCTGGCTACAATTTCCAAGATGTTCCTTCCTCCACAGGAGAAATGCAACATTTTTCAGCACGAGAAGTGCAGTCTTCTTTCATCCGAGGAATACGCATTCGATCCTAGAGCAATTCCATCCATTCCCTTTGTCCTGAGGTACCCGCGCAGGCCGTCAACGACATGTGTAGCCAACATCGAGTGATAGGTCATGAATTGGCGAGATACAGGCGCCTGGCATAGAAAAGCGGGGGATGCACTGGTCTTTCCTCTCCTATAGGCTGTGGTGAAAATTTGTTCGCGTTGCGCGGCTCTTTTTGATCTATAAAATATCATTTGATTCCATATATAGCTGCGCATGGCTGTTATCGCATTGCTGGCCGTACGCGTCAAAACCTGAATCTTGCGGCTCGTAGTTGCGTTGTAACGGCCAGAACCGCGTTCCCGCGGCCGCTAATTCATTACCGTGTTGACAGTGAGTGCTACCTATGGTCCAATTATTTGTTTCCAATAAATAGCTCGTTTTGCAGTTTGTTTCTAGCGTTCATGTTGCGGGGGCAGAAGCTGACGAATAACGTGAGTTGTGGTAGCACTAGACCGTAGCGTCAACCTTTGGGGCATGTGACGTACTGAAGAGATATATCATCCTTCCAAATTTGATAGGTGAGGGCGCTGTCTGGATGCATTCACGGCGTCGTAAACCGGGGTTTTGAGTATACCAGTACGGCCTGCTGTATGAGATATCATGTTTTAAAAAGCTCTTCGTTCCCTTACCCGTCAAGAAACCATATAATTGATGCCGGATGTGACCGTTAACCACATGGTTATATGGAAAATTTGACAAGCTACGAAGTTGATGTGTTCAGAATCAATTTGCCATGTTGATGGTTGCTGGTGATCGGCCGGGTCGAGGTGCCGAAAATCAATATGATCTGGTAGATTTATCGCCGCTTCCCCACAGTTACTTTACACAATCCTCCCGAACCTCTTCCGAGTCATTTCTCACCTCTTTCCCAAACCAAAAAAAAACCCTAAGTCCTTTGAAATCTTACCCATCCAAAATTTAAAATAAAAATTAGCTCTTTCTCGCTTCTTCGATATTTTGTGACCGGCTCCACCCCCGTTTTCCCAGGGCTGTTTTTATACTCCGCAACGTTTCGCCGTGCGCTGTCGGAAACATCGCTAGAATAGCAATTTGAACGGCCAAACACTTTGGAAAATTTCCCAACTCGTCCACATCTGGTTCGCATCGATTTCGGAAAAAAATGGGTGCTTTTTGCTGTGTCGGATTAATATTCTCCTTCAGCCTCATTTGGCGGAAAGCCGGAGCAGTAAGTATCATTTCTTGTCCTCATCCTTTTCCATTCAATAATAGCTCCAAATCTCACAACTTGTAATGTCAAACCGTTAGCATCGGGTCTTCGAAAGCGTGCATCTTATCCTATATGGACGTTTCTTGGCTGTGCAGCCATACAAATGCTCTATGCGAGTGTTTCCTTTGAGATCGTCTTCTCGTGATATACACTTTTCTCCCTAGTCATATTACCCCATTTTTCTCGTTGGATACGCCCAGCAGAGTCTATAATACCGATGGGCAGACCACGTATACGTACCGTAACATGTAATCCATATTGTGTGAATGGAAGCAAGTTGTTCAACTCCATCCAGCAACGAATAATGTTCTTCAGCAATGCCTCTCGTTGTGTCGATTGATTTTCGTAGGGGTAAGTTTTCTAACTTGGCAACTTGGTAGGCCCAGAGCGTCAGTCTTCGAACGACTGTTTTGAACATTTTATCTACACCACAGTAAAGGCATGCTCTTGCCACGTTCTCCCTCCCGTCCCACTATAGTCACCCGTTTCCTCAACCCCAACAAAACGGAAGTGCCTAAAGCCGCTAAGGTACCACAACCACTCTAATGATTGATTCGGTTCAGAGTAGTTACGTGGTGTAAGTGAAAAAAAAAAAAAAAAAGAAAGAAAGAGAAAGAACCAAAGAGCCAAGGCACGATTTCGAGATGTGTATGTGGAGTAACTATGTAGGCAGATACATGTTACATGTTACATGTACTCTACATATCGGTTCGCAGTGTCGCGCGAGAAATTTTCCTTCTTGTTATACGCCTGCCTCTACAAGCGTTGAGGACCTCTTTACCAACGCGGCCCTGCAGAACACCTAGAATTTAAATTTGTCATGGAAGGTAGCCTTTACATATCTCTTCCTTTATCCCCACGTTGTGCGCCATTCGTTGGCTTTGGCCGGTTGGACACGTTTGTGTCATTCACATGGGCTGTGAGTCTGTTTCCGATTATGAAGATTACATTTTAAAAAAAAAAATCTGCTTGTTGCTCGTTGATTACCGACGTCAACCAACCACTTCTGTCGCTACATAGTAGTTCGGGAGATAAACACGCCTGCTTATGTAATAGATAATCTGCCGCTGCATAGAGCCGCATAATTTTCACTCGACCACATGTTTTGCAAGGTTGCACTCATCCTTAGCTGCACGGCTATCCCGATTCGACGACGAGTTTCCTATCACTTTCTGCTGACCAATCGGTAGTATACCCGCCAACGAGAAACCCCCCAAATCCTCCTGGAAGCCTAAGGCTGTGTGCTTGCAGTTTGCGAAAAGAAAGAGCAGGCTCCAGCGATCAGGAAGGCTCCCAAAAGTGCTGCTGAACCAGGCGATTTGGTGGCTGAGGATGCTCTATCAGCAGTGGTAAACCCTCGAAAAAGGCTCCTGCGGAGAGGCTGCGGAAAGAGGAGAGTCCGGAAAATGAGGAGGAGGATGCTACTCCGAAAGCTGCTGCGAGAGACAAAATTGGGTTGACACTAGTGAAATACTCGACTTCGACGCAATATCGGGGGGCACCCACCTCCGATCTCTATACAATGGCATGTGCGCCGTCGCTCTTTCCAAAGAGTCCGGGTATGCACCCCAAAGCTTAGAATTTCAAAGGGAATATGATTGATCCTGATACCATGAAAATTAGATAATATAAAAATAGTCCGAAAACCCATTGGCCATACTGCACCACCCACCCGAAGAGAGAAAGATCTGTAGAATGCCCAACAATATGACATATGGGGGGAGCTTGCGAGAAAAGTGACGTTAATTGTAACACAAGATTCAAGCTGCCACGAAGAGCTTCCAATGACCGTCAAACAATGGAAAGGACTCCAAAATCTCCCAATTACATGTATAAATTTATTTTTTTCCTCGGAATCTGAAGACGACAGGTCACAAATTAAATCAACTCGAAAATGGAAGGATTTCCTTCTCACGGGGCCAGAAGCAGCATCGGTGACCTCTCCGCGCAATGTTATCATAGTAGGTGCAACGATCCCCTTTCAAAATACGTTTGAGTACGGTATGCTAATATCACTAGCTTAGACAACCTCTCACCCCCCCCCTGTGGGAAATCTGCAAAGCTAAAGAAGATAGTTGCATTGCCTGCATCTCCTGATAAAGCCTTCAGCTCCTAGCAAAACACAAAAGAAAGCGGCCTCCCTACCCCCCACACCACCCCCCACAAAAAAAAAAAAAAAAAAAAAAAAAAAAAAAAAAAAAAGGTGCCCCGCGTACTACCCAAGGTCCTCTGTTCTCAATAGCAACAAGTCCTGTGATCAACGACTCATGGATGACTGGATCGACCAACACAATCCGCAAAAAAGGTCCAAACTCGACACCTTTTCCCGAATACAATGCGCAAAAAGAATCCACCTCCTCAAAAACCGACAAAGAAAAACATAACGCAAAAAGACCTTCGGCCCCCGCAAACCGAGCTTGCGGAGGAGTTTTGAAAGAAGAGGACAAGAAGATAGCTCATGGAGAAATAGCGTAGTTGAGGACGTTTACGGGGGTGTCAAGGTCGTTTGGAACGTTCCCTACGGTGGTAATGGCGAAGTATAATAAGGAGAAACTGTGAATTGGTGGACAGGTGAAGCTGGAGGATGTTTGGGAGTGCGTGAAAGTGAGACATTATGCTACTACAGAACTGTCGGATAAGGTCGTCGATAACGGGAGTTTGGTGCCATATTAGAGCATTGAGTAACTATTCCGGCGATAGGTGCTAATGAGCATAGAATTATATAATGTAATCTGCCATGAATGGTGCCATCTCGCAAACTTCATCAGCGACGTCCACAAGCCACGCTAAGGCACCCAATTCAAATATTGATCCCCCTCTCTTCTCCCTTTCCCTCCTCCAGCACTTACATTCCCACAGGAACACAAAATGCACCCGCGCCTTCTCTCGTCTCAACATCCAAATCACCACCGTGTACATCTACGACATTGATTGCAAATACTGCTGGAGCTGTTAGTCTTGTGACAATATCTACAAGTGGCACCCCAACTCGATCGAACAATAGCTGCTTGTGAAGGAACCCCCTGCTAGGACCAAGAGGAAGAATTCCGGGATGCCGCAGAAGGAGTTGAAGCTTGTGGATTGGCTTACAGGGAGATGGAAGAGACGAAGGAGACGCCAGGGCCAAGATGAGTTGTGCGGGGTAGAGTTGAAGATGTTGGGGATTGAGGCTTTTGCGTCGAAGTCAGGTATCGTACTATCGTCGGCCCACTTTTATCCCTCGGAGAAACTTTCGGAAAAACATCCCCACGCTCCTACTCCTCCTTCCCCCAACGTTTCTTTCTCAGATTCTCCGCAAGGATCTTGCGACTACGGATTATTTCCTTGGATACGAAGGAAACATCATCTTTGGCCTATCTCAGCGGATTTCGAGGGTTTACCGCTACTGGTGGAATATTTTGGCAGGCAAATCGTCTGGATTACCAGCACCATTGGGATCTTCCTGGCCAACTGAACCTGTTTTATCTTGTCGGAAGCTACAAGGACGGGCTTTGGTTTCGAGAGGATTTGGGTGGAGTTTCGGGATCGAATAGCAAAGGAGGGAGGGGTATCTCCGAAGATTTTTGATCCACTACCAATCGCTTGGTCAAGCAGAACATTGATATTAGGAAGCTCGTCATCGAATCTATCATCAGGGTGAGCCGTTGTAGATTCGCGAACGATTAGTGCGGGGCAGCGCCTAGTGCCTCAATGAATTTGAGGCACCGTCATGTTTGCTAAGGCACATCACCATAGTGTACAAACTCGGGTTGTCCTATGCTAGCCAAGGCAGGTCGGCTCGGCAGATCAAACATACTCTTTGCTCGTTATCTGAACGACTAACAAACACAGACCTCACCTCAAACAAGCGGAAGTTACTTCCAAACCAAGCGTCCAGATAATGTCATCCGCAGAAAATGTATCTCCAGCTTGAAAAATTCTGAGATCCGCAAGTGGACAAAGAGCAATTGTGCCGTCCACCTGGTATATATAAACCAAATTATATTATGTTCCAAAATCAAGTATAAAATATATATCTACAGTACAAAGTATAAAGGGTCATCTTCAGTGTATTGTAAGTGGATGCCTTGCCGTAAGCTCAGAGAATTCTAAAGACAAAACACGGGGATAGGAAAGCGTAGTTTGCTAGGTATAGCCTAGCCATCACCGCCTCCTTGCTATCCGGATTTGGTGGAAGGGTTGCAAGTGGGGAAAGAATTAACGGAAGCCTCCAAAGTCCTTGACTAAGTACATATAAAAGTGAACGAAAAAAGAAAACACAAAATCAATGTTGATAACTGTAATAGATTGTCTCAAATACTGTAATGGCATGTCCACCCACGCCACAAAGACCATAGCGACACCTAAGTATAAGCCACAGATTGGTGCTTTGATCCCTCGGTCCATTATGAGTACATGTATTACCCTGATTCCTCCACTGACAGTGATTGCACGGGTTTCTCCGTCCTTGGTCTTCGTATGCAACAGAGATGGAACGGAAACCTGGACATTCTGCATGAAGGACCAGGAGACTACCGAAGGAGTCAGTCCATGAATGATAAGCTAACCTTTTACCACAACGATGGGGTGATGACGAGGGATGTAGGTGGCACTTCGCTTATACTGAACACCATTTGATATTTTCTACAAAAAATATTTTTATATACACACAAAAGCTAACCTATCCCTGGTGTTTGCGCTACTTTTCTTTTCGGAGATGTTTTTCTTGGACGCCTTAGCTAGTATGGCTGTATGCGGATGTTCTTTTGAGAAGGCCCTGAAGGGGCCTTAAAGAATAAAATGAAATACACACACACACACACCTATCCCTGGTGGAGCGGGGTTAAGAAGTTGTACAGAGAATGCTATAAAATTGGTACTGAGAATGCTATAATTTCAAACTCTGAACAACCTTGGTTTACCAACCATATCTTTTCAAAGCACCTGTAGGTGAGATCCTGTCAGGAAATAAAAAATTATATGTCATCTATACATAATCAGGATACTAACGTAAGCGACCGCTGTCGGGAAATCACGTGCGGGCGGGATACGCCGAGAAAACAACGGAAAACTCGCCCTGTAAAAGCACTACTGTTTTTTCTAAGTTGGGAAGAACACTTGTAGATATCCCAAATGCGCTGATTTTAGATATCTTCTTAATTTTTACCAAAAACAGCTTTTTATGATGGTTTGCCCGATTTTCACTATATATTTTACATCATATTCATAGAACTTATGCTACTCTATCAATTGCAAGTAAAATATTTACAGTTCAAGAATTTATCCAGCTAATTTCCAGTTTATAGAGTACCTTTTGTTAAAATATCAGGTAGAAATATATTGTTAATGTAAAGTTAATCTTTGCCAAATAATTGTATTTACACTCAAATTATACCATTTTTGACCCTTTTATTTTTTTAATCAAATCATATCTGACTAACAAAAGGTAATATGTTGTAGATTCCTTTATCTAAGGTAATTCAATAGTAAAACTTATACCATTATAACAATTACACATACCCCTTTCTTAAGCTCTACTATTTTACCTACATGAATTTAGTTTTATATTACTATACTACAAGTGATATTGGTAGCCTTCAGCCATTAGCTAAGTAAATAGATGTATGTCAATATATTATTAGGTTAAAAAGCAATAAGATAAAATAGGTAGGCTTAGTAGCTTAGTGGTATAAAATGTTCTAGCCCTCTATATTACCATGAAGCTACTAGGTATTTGAGTCCCAATACAATCAGGTTTATCCTATCTTATATTAAGGCCATCATTGAGAGAGCTAGCTATACTATAGGTGTATGGCAATAATCTCAACCAATCTTTCTCAGAGGTGCAGTGGTGAATTTTAATCACATTATTAACTCAATGCCCCTACCTCTTTTACTTTTTTTTATTTCTATTTTCTATTATTACTCTTTTTTTTTATGTTATTTATATACCATATACATGTACTAATTATTTCTAGGACTATATAGCTTGATTGTACTACTCTAGGATGATGACTATTCTAGGAGTAGCAATATTACCCTACAATATAAAATTAATAGCTCTACACTATAAATATCTATATATATATATAGCTAGACATATATTGCATATAATGATAGTATTCTGCAAACAGACTCTATGACCATATTCCATGGCTATATTTTACTACTATATTTTATGACTCTATTTCACTACTATTTTTACTACTGTAATAACTTTTTTCACTAAATTTTTACTAAGACTTAATGAAAGTAATATCTAATCTATTCCCTAAAATAAAAAGAAATAAAGTAAAAAAAAAAATTGATTTTACATAATAGAAATTAATAAAGTGTAAATAAATCATAAAAACTAAATGGAAAATTGAAAAAGCTAAACAAAACTAAATGAAATTCAAAAACCTATTTTCACTCTAAAACAAAAACTATTTTCCTTTAAAAAAAAACTAAATAAAACTAAATACAATAAAAAAATATCCTTTTTCCCTCTTAAAAATAAAGTAGAACTAAAAACTAAATAAAAAGAAAAAAATGATATTTTTTCCTCTAAAAAACTAAATGCAACTAAAAAAAATCCAAAAAAAAAATTCCTATTTTCCTTCTATAGAAACTAAAAGGAACTAAATGAAATACAAAAAACCTTTATTCCCTCTAAAAAACTAAACTAATAAAACAAAACAGAATAAAGGTATTTATTGAAAATATTTAGCAATATATTCTATATTAATATTTTTTTCTTCAACTATAACTACTTATGTATGTATACTTTAAAGTATTAAGTAGGAAGGAAAAAGTCTCCTAAGAGATTAGGTAAAGTATTTAGTATAGTGAAGCTTTTTTAGGGAGAAATTTAAGTGTAGAATTTTGGAGAGGGTAGATAGCTTTTAGAATAGTAGCTAAAGTTATAGGAGGGTAATATAACTTATATATCACCTATTCAGTTTTAATTTCTAAATAATATTACTTTTAAATAGACAAAAAAATATAGACAATATTCTTGGGAAAGAAAAATCCCAAATTATTTACCAGATATATTAGTCAACTTCTAAACAATTCCATCTTCAGAAAATCACCTTGAAATCAAGGATAGTAATATACATACTCTTACCTATAGGCTTTATATTCCTTTGAATCTTATTAAGAATTTAGAATATTCTAATTCACTTTTACTGGAATATCCACTTCAGGTAAGAACATTAGGAGACTTTGAAATCAGATATTATACCCTTTTAGTATATTACTCTAAGGATAATTTTTATTCTTAACATTTCTTAAGGGATGAGGATGATACTAAGAGGTGGTTAGAGGATAAGTTAGAGTTCTATTTCTTTTATATGAATTTCATATGATATCCCCTAAAAGCTTTATTAAGCTATTTTATTTTAATTTTCTAAAAGGATTAAATCCTTTAGCTAGTACTTACTATAAAATTGTATTAATAAAACAGAGACATAATATTCTCTAATTTATTTTCATTAGCAATAGAAAGATAATAAATCTATTCTAAATTGTGTTGTCCCTTATAGTAAATACCTTAGGGTAATCTGGTTCTTTGGCAGTGTAAAGCCATTATCAAACTTTGTAAGAGTAATATATATATTTTTCATAAGGTTATGTATCATATATTAGCAATAACTTCTAGTATTAGAAACTCCTTAGATCTTATTATATATAAGAGTAATATAGATTATAAAGATCACAATTATAATATTAAAGATAAAAAAGGAAAAAAAAGAGATAGGAATTAGAGTAGGAAATAAATACTAGGAAGGGAGAGCCTAAAAAGAGTAATGCTATTAGTGTTATTTTTTTTTTTTTCTATTCTCTCTTTTTCTTTTTTAATATTTTTTAATTTATAGGAATTTGGATTCCTTTGGTCACTATTATATAGATAGGGCATGTACACTTAATTAAGAGCAAAGACATAGTCATATACATAGGAGTGTTAGGATATACCTTTATATACTAAGTACTATCAGGGTAACATTCATACAGCATTTTTTTAATTTATATATATATTTTTAGCTTATACTTTTCTTTTTTTTTTCTTCCCCCTACATATTATATTATATTCTTTTTTTAATCAATATTCAAATATAATATTTCTTACTTTCTTATCTTGATATTCATTCCCCTATAAAATTTTTCCATGATTCATTTCTCTATATATATATGTATTTCATTTCATTCTTTAAGACCCTGAAAGAGCCTTCTAAAAAGAATATCTATATATGGCTATACTATTTAAGGTATATAAGAAAATCATCTCCTCTAAAAGAAAAGTAGCATGAATAGAAAAATCTCTCCTTCATAAAAACTATATCGCGCTGTATCTATATCCTACTTCTAACTATAAAGTAATAAAATAAAAGCTAAGTATAGTAATGCTTTATATGCTGAAAGAAAAAGAGAAGAGAAGATCCACTATCCTTTTATATAATCTACTATGAAGATAACTGCAAGTCTGTTCCAATGCTAAAAGTGTAGAAATTAGAGTATATGATAGGGATCTATAACTGCATAGGCTCTAAGTTTAGTAGGTTATATCTCTAAGCAAGCTAGGATTGTTTAGTATACTTTTAGATATCTATAGTTTAGGGTAGACACTAGGTCTATGTAGTAGTATATAGTTATTAGCAATTTATACATTTGACAGGTATATAGAAACAATAATGGTCATACATTTTAGGGAGTATTGTACTACTAGTGCAGTTCATTTATTTACATTGTTTATTATAGGAAGTATTGTATTTGGTAGAGCTACAGGTAGTACAAGTAGGTATGGTACTATATTAGTTAGTATAGTAGTTAAACTTCTAGTATTTAGCATACTGGGTAATTAGCATAGCTATCCACATTAGTTTAGTTTTATATATTTTGTTATACACTATAAGGCTATAATTTTAATAAGTCTTAATATGTCAGAAGGTTATATATTAACAGCTATTAACTATATCAGTTTCAGTTTATTATCTCTTAGTTATATTATATAAGTATATTGAATGAGGATTCTGGAGACAGCTATTAACTTACTAGTAATTATAGAATAAATATTATGTATATCTATTAATACTTATAGTACTCTGTAGATGAGTACTAGGTGTGTAAAGGACAACTCCTTCAGCGATACAACCGAGCTCAGTCTGTATCGGGGGTTTTAGGTGAATCAGGATAGAAGAAGATACACAACTCTGTAGAGGACTCAAGAGGTGCGCATTGAGTAAGGCGACGATGTGCTGAAGGTTTGTGGGAATAACTCTTTATTCCTAAGGTGTATACTTAAGATACTGCGTGAAGAAGAAAGAGAAAGAAATACAGGACCGCGAGATTTCCTTCTCTTTTATACCAATCGCCAAGAGCACTGCCTCCCTTCTAGAGCAGTCT
>JABYPW010001647.1:0-14378 GCA_016880775.1 Phymatotrichopsis omnivora
AAAAAAAAAAAAAAAAAAAAAAAAAAAAAAAAAAAAAAAAAAAAAAAAAAAAAAGGTCCCCTTGGAAACTGAAGACGTTGCACCGCTGTGACAATGGCCTCTCGAGTATAGTGCAAATAACCGACAAGCGGAGCATAGGAGCAAAACGTCCAAAAAGTAAACCAGAGCTATCCAGAATACTAATATTTAATATGTATCGTGCATCTTTTTTCGAGTCCTAAGACCAATTGAAACTTAAGCTTCCAAAAAGCTCCGGGATATCATCACGAAGCTGGATCTCCTGTTGATAACACCCCAGAACCAACCGCAACTCCCTATCAAATTATACCCTGACATCTTCATTGATTACTTCAAGAAACTGGTAAAATCCTAAATTTCATACTAAACAGTATCCATCCTACAGGAGACGAAAAAAAAGCAATACATAATCGTGAAAGACTACACTCCCGAGAACCATTCGAGCCTCTGTTCAGTAACACACTTAGGTCGCGTGTCAAACCTTCGTCTCGGGAGCCTTCCTACACCCAACCCTGATATCTCTACTCGTCCATTACTCGTAGGGGTCTCCCCAGAACAGCCATCCATGTATTCGGCCGGGATCTTAGCATTTAGCAGTTATCCTTCGAGAAAAAGAAGAAGAAAAAAAAAAAAAAAAAAAAAACTCAATTCCCTTCATTCAACTTGTCCGGTGTCAGGCTAAGGGAGAAGGCGAGATAACTACCAACTGAGAAATGGGTATTCGATTGAATGACTGCAATTCCTGAGCCAGGAAATGAATCGCCGGAATAAATTGTATTTAGTCGAGTAGGCTATAGCAGCAAAAAGAGAATAGAATTGGGAATGTTACCTAGAAGTTCGGGGAGGCTCGGGGAGTGCGGGAAAAAGTTCCGAGTTATGAGTTTGGTGGAAATGCTTTTAGGTCGCATAATACCACTGGGATATTGAGCGGGCGGAGAGGAGAGATCCGTGAGGAGATGTTTCGTTGTATATTTTGGAAAGAATAAGGTGGGTTTGTATATGATCATTATTCCAAAGCTTTCGAATGATTGCGACTGATGCTCCTCTATCTTCTTCAGCAGCGGTACTCTTCGACCGCTTCCAGAGTATCGCGGCTTTTCTACGGAAAGTACCAAAGAATTTCTCCGTTAACATTCCCCTCTAGCGTTCTCGGAACACGCCTCAAAAACCCTCTTCCTTTGCGAAACCAACCCCCCCCCCCCCTTCTCCCCCAAACACTTGCTTCCAGCTTCTAACATTCCTCAAAAAAAAAAAAAAAAAACGAGACTAAAATTCCAGACGTAATAGAAGCCACCCATCTCCTCCTCTTTGAAATCATACACCTAGACTACATGTCTGTCTTCGCGGAAATGAAGTCTTCTCTCCAAGCTATCGACTTGGAGCTCCCAAACAACAACCCAAAGCAAAAGCTAGTCGACACCTGATATTTCATCCCGGAATGATGAAAACCAGAACTTGCCTCCGCTATCAAAGGCTCAAAACTCTTTCCGTTTTCTCCACAAAGCATGCGTTCAGAAATACATTTGCACTTGGAGTATCTACACTCGTAATCCGTGACATTCTTGTCGCGGGAGGTTTTGAGTTCCCACTCGCTTGTTGCCGAGCACGTAATAAAATGATTCCTGTTGATTGAACCAAACTTCAAGCTGTCAATAGGATCCCCGACAGGAAATTTTGGATGAAATAGGTTAAAATAAACATGCGTGAGCGTTTTTTGTTCGGGTTTCGTTGCCATCGTTTCTATTTTCCATTTTGTTAGCTTCCATTTGTATTTCTCGGTCAATATGGGATTTCGGGATATGCGCGATTAACGGCGGGGTTTCTTTATCCTCGAGAGCGTTTTCCTAGTCTCTGTTTTGGTGTCCGTATTGTTTCTTTGCTTTTTCTATTTCTGTTTTTAGCCGTTGCGGTTCATGACCTGTCACTCGGTTTTTCTGCTCGCCGGTATATGTATCGCGGGCGTTCGCCCATACGGGCTCTTTTTTTTTCCCCCTTCCTCAGCTATCTCTATCTTTGTGTTATAGAATATAAGATATTCCCTTTCTTTCCATCCACTTTTCGCGTCCGGCTCAACAAATACATTGAAGCAAATACTCTTCCTTGGCCGCATTGCAAGTAAAGTAAACTTGCGGCTTTTTCTTCAACATTTCCAAAATATTTCCGTCCATTTGGAAGTAGTTAATTAAATTATTTCTAAACACATAAACCTTTACCCACTACTAAACTTGTCACCAATTCTAACCCATGTTACCCTCTACTAGATGTACGTATACATCCACACCAGAACGTAGATAGTCCTATATTGGCGAAGTACACATTCGTCAAGAAATAGAAAGACTATTACTTTCTACAATAGCATATTTACTATTAGAACTTTACTTTCCATTGTATTCATTTGAGAGTTTAGTGGAGAGACAATGGGTATGAGAGTCCAGGTGGTAGTTATTGCGCTGGTTTTCGTGACCGCAGGATTGGTCGGAGTTGTTGGTGTTATGTTGTTGGGGCGACGCACATTTGATTGAGAAGGTTCGTAGCTGGGGGGAAGATGAGCCAAGAGGCGATGTGAGAGATGCTTAGGTAGATATACTGTGAGAAGTATTTAGGAAAATGAAATTATCTGTCATTCTTGCTCTGCCAATGTAAGTCCCTTTTCTCAATACTGAGACTCTTGGCTGGAGGTTTTGTTCTTTTCGTCCAGTGTCTGCGTGTTGAAAACATTCTGCTTGACTATTAATTTCACGATATATGATGCCTTTCCGCCTTTGCTATCTAGAGTACCTGATAATTTTGTCTGTTTTTAGATCCACGAAAAGATTCCATGAAGCAAACACGAAATAAATATTTGCTTGTCGAAAAGTTGTTTTTGAAACAATTACAGCAGACTGCCATAAAAAGAAAAAGGAAAGAGGAAAATTAAAAATAAATAAGTAAATAAATAAATAAATAAATAAATAAATAATAATAATAAAATAATAGGAAAGATATCAATAATATTACCGAGATCCTACGGTATATTTTTTATGCGTGATCTTTGTCATTTGCATGAGAGTTCTTTCCTTCGAGCAGTAAAAAGTTAGCAAACATATCTTTCATGCTTCCATCGGCGGCGTGTCCCCATTTTTTCTAAGACATCTTTATATGCGCTGTTAACATAGGGCTGTTCGTCCATAGTCGAGATCACCGAAGGAAAAAGACAACGAAGAGTAATGCCTACGGAGTGGGTGCAAACCGAAGTAGGAATGCTTTCTCGATTATACTTTACTTAAGTACATATAGAGTACGCATCCGCAGAGATGAATAATTCAAAGCACATCCCCCAAAGCAACCCACGACGCAATCAGCTCACTCCCAACCCAGATCCGAACGAAACCAACCACGCTCCGATCAGCCGCAAAGCTTGTTTCCTCGCGACCTGCCTTGGCGCACAACCGCCAAATATTTCGCCGACCCTCCACCTCCACTATTAAAAGGCTACCTTCTCACGTCCCTTTCACCTCCCCATCCCAGTGCTTGGGCAAGATCGATGGCAGTGAGGATTCATCCGAGCTTCGATTTTTGCTAGTTGCAAACTACAACTATTTTGACCACTCCTGCTCTGCTTCGGTGGGCCAGGGAATTTTTGGACTCAGAGATCGCGTTTGCGAACTGCAGCTTTTTCATGAGCTTTAGGCCGAAGGCGTAGGGCTTGAGAAAATGATGAGCAGACGCATATGGAGATGGGGGGGGGGGGGGGGGGGGGGGCTGGAAGCACATCATTGGGATCGTAAGAATTGTGAAGGACTAGGCCACTTAATTAAGTGCATGCTGACACAGATTCGAGCTATATAATTTGTGAAAATGAGGACGCAAATTCATCTTGTCGCATTGCATTATTCCCTCATTGTTTCAAACGACAATGTTTTCTTTTCCTTACCCCAAATATATATGCTCATGTATCTCTACACACAATCTTATTCATACATGCGCTTACTAAAGCCTTCGAATTCGTGACTGCAATATATTCTGCATGCGAATTAGCCAGAAACACGAGGCGGAGTGGGATAATCGGCATCTCCTCTCTTTGTCGGTCGTACCGTATTGAGATCTCCATAAACGATATGTAAACCGTTGATAATTTTCAACGCTTCAACTGCTGCATCATATTTTGACCCTCAATTTCCAACCAAATGTAACTTTGGGCAAAAGAGAATGCTTCTTCTTTTGCCTCTCCTTTATCATTTTACGTTTTCAAGATTTAAAAAATTCATTTTTCTCATGAGTAATAATCCCAATGCCACTTTTTTTGTATGAGGGACGAGACCAACGTCGTAAAGCAGAATGTAAACATTGCTTTCTTCTGGAATGAACTAATTGGACTTTACTTTGTTCATGTATGTGAAGTAAACCAGCATTCAAAAAAGAAAATAAAAGAAATTGGACAATTGGCAAAAGGAAATGGAAATGGAAAAGGAAAAGAAAACCGAGCATTCACTTTTGGTCCAACATCCACATCACATATTTTCGAAGTCTAAACCTTAAACCCCTATACCGGAATCTCCAAGCGTCCTAAGCGCAATAAATCGAATAGATTTAGGCCAGATTTTTCCGCGCAGCCACTAGAAAGTTCCATGACGTCCCGAAATGCGGCATCTCGCTTGTGGCGGGTTACTCGGAAGCCACGCGACGCCGGCTCTGCATACCCTTGTTAGACCTGAGTTTCAGCTTATCAGAGTAGAGTAACATACAAGGATGATTCAAATGCGGATCTATGTCTCAATTTCCCACAGGGGAGCAACTCTTCGTTACCGTCTCGTTCTTCGAGCTCGATCGTACTTACGAAACAGGAAACAAGATGGCACGGCGAAACTATAGCTCTGGCGGAGCGGCTACAACAAGTGACTTTACATTTGGTGGAAATGGGCGTGATGGAAAAAGTTCGATGGAGAGGGAGCCTTTGATATCGAGGGAAAGGGAGTGGAGGGGCTCGATGGGTGAGGAAGAAGGGACGTTGGATGGCGTAGACTTGAAAAGTAACGTGGGAGGGTTGAAGAGGAATCATACGAAGCTGTACGCAGCTTAAATTATTTTCCTGTGCTTGATTTTGCGTTTCGTATCCGAAGCCGGGCTAAACTAACGTGTCTTGCGAATATCTTAGGTCCATGCTCGGATTAGCATTCGCAATTTTGAATTCCTGGACTGCGCTTTCTGCTTCGTTATCGTTGGCACTACCTTCCGGAGGCCCGTCTGCCGTTCTTTGGGGACTTTTGATTTCCGGGATATGTAACCTTTGCCTTGCGGCGAGTTTGGCGGAATTCTTGTCGGCATGGCCTACGTAGGTTAACCCTTACCGAGTTTTAAGCTTTGGATCATGGAATATCACTGACTGATTGTTCATCCAGCGCTGGTGTACGAAGCAGTTTTCCCCTCCCCCCGCCCCCTTTCGGTTATGGGATTTACGATCTTGACAAACGTTTTACTTGCAGGGACAATACCACTGGGTTGCAATGATTTCGTCCAAAGAGTGGGTGCCGCTGTTAAGTTGGATTTGCGGATGGATCAACTGCTCTGGATGGGTATTTCTAGTTGCGACAGGAGGAAGCTTGGGGAGTCAGTTGATTGCGGGGATCATTAGTTTAAAATATCCCGTAAGTCTTTCACATACATTCGAAAAAGAAAAAAAGAAAACAAAAAAAAATTATAAAGCAGTTTGAAGCTGATTTTGAGATGTAATCGCAAAAAGGATTTCGAACTGAGAAGCTACCAAACATTTTTGATATTTACTTTTTTCACCATGTTCGCGTTCCTCGTTAATGCCTTGGGAAATAAGATGCTGCCGCTCTTTACAAAATCTGCTTGTATATCACACATTCCCTGGAGTATTGTTGCAAAGTTTGATTAAGAATGTCAGAACTGATCCGTTGCTACGTGTGTAGTCTTTTGGTCGATTTCGGGATTTATAATAATTTCAATGACAGTTTTATATAACGCAGCACCGAATTACCAGCCTGCAGGCTTTGTATTTTGGAAGTTTGTTAATCAAACAGGATGTAATAGCACTTCCGTTCGTCAATTTTTTTTTTTTTTTTTTTTTAAAAAAAAACAGAATATACTGAAAGTTAACTTTTTTCCAGGGCCCGATAGTATTTCTTGGTTACTGGGTACAAATTCTCATTACCAAAAGAAATATTCAATTAAAACTAACATCTTGTAGGACTTCTGCAAGGAGCGCTCGGAGTGACCGGCTATGTAACTTCCCCCTTATCCAAGAATCCTACTCCCCGCTAACGAGGACCAGGACGCAGTCGCACACATGATAGAAGGCAAACCCCCTTCCATCGCCAAAAACCCATCTCGCTAACCGCATTCTTCCGTCCCTAACAGAAATCCCCAATCCCTCCCGAGAAGGTCCAAAAATCATGCTCTACGCAGTCCTCATCGGAACAGTCACGGGCTTCGTATTCCTCACCGTATTATTATTCTGCATGGGTGACATCGAACAAGTGATATCCTCACCGCATGGGTTCGAAGTTCCTCGACGAGTGATATATCGTGAGGGGTGCTAACCAGGATTGGTTTAGGCCGCTACTGGAGATATTCTTGAACGCGACGGGGAGTCGAACGGTGGCTATTTGCTTGGACTTGTAAGTTTGGGTGTCCATTTCTGTGGATGGAGAAAACCGAGATATTGATAGCGAATTTAGGTTCCCGTTGGCATGTTTACTATTCGCAACCACGGGAATTATGACCACAGCAAGTAGAATGGTCTACGCTTTCGCACGGTATCTTTATCCACAGAAACCTATCGAGATATAGATATTAATTACAATACAGAGACAACGGTCTCCCCTTCTCTTCCCAGCTCTCAAAAATACACCCAACACTTTCCGTCCCACTCGTTCGTCTTCCCCACTCCTTCTCCCCAAAATTCCACTAACATAACCAGAATGCCCTCTTCCTAACCACATCCTCCGTACTTCTTATTGGCCTTCTCTATTTCATCTCCTCCACCGCCTTCAACGCGATCCTTTCCGCCTCTGTCATCGCCCTCAGTGTCTCCTACGGTTTCCCCGTAGCGTTGAATCTCCTCACGGGAAGAAAACTATTACCGGAAGATCGAAGCTTTGTTTTGAGGGGATGGTTGGGTTGGGGTTGTAATTTTGTGGGTGTGGGGTTTATGATAGTTACCGGTGTGCTGTTTGTGTTACCGCCTGGTAAGTTGATTCTGATGGAAAGAAGGGGAGTATGCGCTAATGGAGAGGGATAGCGATGCCGGTTACGAAGGAGAACATGAGTATGACCCCTTGTTGAACTGTGGATTTGAGAATTGAAGCTAATGAGTGAAGATTATTGCTCTTTGGCGTTTATGTGTATTATTTTGATTTCGACGCTGTGCTACGTTGTTCAGGGACGGAAGACATTTCAAGGCCCAAGATGGGAACTTGATAAGGACGAGATGGAAGGATTTGGTGAGGCTCACGAGGTGGAGAGAAGTGCGGATGCTAATGAGTGATTGTATTGGTAATGAGGGTGTTTACTAATTTAGAAAAAAAAGGGGGAGACAAAAAAACATTATTGTTTAGCTTTATCGACATCATTAAGGATAGGATTTGGCGTTGGAAGGATTTTTTTATTGTAATGTATCGTACCAATAAATTTCTATTTACCCTTTCCATGCCACCAACAAACTCTCAAGTCTTTCATGTGTTTTTTTCTTTTTCTTTTTTTTTTGCATCACGCACTCCGGATATCCAACTCATCAATAACTTCCCATTACCTTCCCAACCTCAACTGGAATCCGGCCCCCGCCTCCTCTTCTTCCCGTCCACCAAAAAGCCCGCCAATATCACCCTGCAAAATTGGCGCATCCCCCCTCATTGGAGCACTAGGACTCAAGTGTTTTCTCCTCTTTTCCTGACCGGCCTTGCTCGGGAACGTGGGGAATATCTCGGCGCTCTTGGGCTTCGGGTCTTCCTTAAAATATGGATGGCTCAGGACTTCTTCCGCGCTAATCCGTTGCTTGGGATCTAGCGCAAGCAGTCGGGAAAGAAGGTCCACGCCGGTGGACGTGAGCAGCGGGAATTTTGTGCGGAGGGTGTTGATAGAGGTTTTGGTCTTAGGGATGTTAAGGAGTTTGGCGTTGGGGAGCTTGCGGAAGGTGGGCCAGGTTTCGTCGGTGGGGAGACCGACGAGGTCGAATATCTGCAACACACGTCAATATGTATGCCGCAGTAAATTTGAGGATAGAGGGGAGATGGATGAGATGGACTTTTGTCAATTGGTCAATTTCATTCTTGCCTTGTAACAGCGGCTCCCTAGTTAGGAGCTCGCCGAATATACACCCAATACTCCACATGTCAATTTCAAAACCATATTCTTTTGCCCCGAGAAGAAGTTCCGGCGCTCGGTACCACAGCGTCACCACGAGCTGCGTTAACGGCGGTAATGGATCGCCGGTGTATCGGGCAAGCCCAAAATCGGCAACTTTAATTTGGCCACGATTGTTCATGAGTAGGTTTGAAGTTTTTAGATCTCGATGGATGATCCATTGGCTGTGCATGTGGGCAGTCGCGGAAACGAGCTGGAGGAGGAGGGTCTTGATTTCGGATTGTAGGAACGGCTCTTGCATGTCTTCAGAGAGGGTCTTGAGGTCGTGCTCGATGAAGTCCATTACTATGAAAACACTTGTAGAAAAAAAAGTGAGCCCTGCGTTCGCATCGATGTAGACCTTATGGGAAAAACATACTCCTTCAAAGAATCCCCCATAACTACCTCCCGGATGTTCACAACGTTCGGATGCTTACTCGCCATAAGCGTCTGTATTTCCCTCAAGCTCGTAATCGGAAACCCATCTGTTTCCCTCTCCAACTTCAGCTTCTTCAACGCGACGATCTCCCCCGTTTCCTTATCGCGTGCCCTGCTAACAACTCCATACGATCCCTCTTCAATATGGTTCAGCCGTTCATAATTATCAACGTGACGGCAGGAAACAATTTCCGGAGCTGGAAACCGCAGGAGCTTCACGGGGGCGTTAGGATCCGGCGGAGGCGGCGTTTCATCTAGACGTCGTCGCTTCGACGGAGGTTGTTCCCCTGACTGTTGTGATTCTTGGAGTTGGCGGGCTTTTTCTTCAGCTTCAAGCTTTTGCTTCTCGCGCAGGGCTTTGGCCTTCTTTCTTGCCTCCTTTTCCGCTTTGCGGAGGGCTTCGGCTGCGACGTCTTCTTCGGTGTCTTCCCAACGTGATTTGCCTTTGGCGGACATGGCGATGGAGCCGCGGAGGTGGTGTTTCGATGTCCCTCTGCAGCGTTTTGGAGATCGAGGAAGTCGTGATGTCAGGATCGTGAGGCTCTCGGACGCGGTATAGGCGTTCGGCGCTGGATCCTGGTCAGCAATGCGTCTTCCTGGAGCAGATTTTGTTTTCTCGATTGCCTCTATATCGCCGAGAGACGTGCCGATAGTGTAGCAGGACGTTCGAAAGCAGAGCAACTATGAAGGGTCAAGTGGCTCCGCAATTGCGAGTACTGTCGAGGGTTCTGCGAGGTCCAACGTCCCAGACGTGGGTGAGATGTTCAAGCTCCACCACACAGATGACCTCATCTACAACCTCGTATTCAACGCCCCTAGCAAAGCAGATAGCTGAGGCGATCAAGGTATCAGCCCTTCGCATGGTATTCCCCGAAGTGCAGAATAGCTAATATAGACTTTTTTATAGATAACCGGTCCAATTTCTCTCGCGGCGTACATGCGAGAATGTCTAACCTCACCCGAAGGAGGATACTATACCATGACCAAAGGCGAAGGCCGGGACCCCTTCGGTACCCGTGGGGACTTCATTACCTCGCCAGAGATATCGCAGATGTTTGGAGAAATGTTGGGAGTGTGGATTGTGGCGGAATGGATGTCGCAGGGGAAGAAGGCGGGGGTTGAATTAATTGAGCTGGGGCCGGGAAGGGGTACTTTGATGGACGATGTTCTGAGGGTATGCATATTCTCATTTACACAATTTATTTTCCACTTACACTGCATACCGGGCCTATGCTTACGGAAATATCATTTCATAGACTATCAAAAACTTCAAACAACTTGCCACTTCCATCGACATCGTCTACCTCGTCGAAGCCTCCACCCCCCTCCGCGAAGCCCAAAAAAACCTCCTCTGCGGCCCGTCTGCCACCTTCGAAGAAATTGAAAATGGTCACCGCTGCATCAGCAAATATTCCTCCATCCCGATAACGTGGTACGAAGACTTCCGGTTCATCCCCAACGACTTGAGGAAGAGTCCTTATATCCTTGCACACGAATTCTTTGACGCGCTACCGATCCACGCATTCGAGAATACGTCATCAGGGTGGCGAGAATTGATGGTTAATTATAATCCGCCGGAGAGCACAACACACAAAGTGCTTGCGACACCACGATCGCAACTTTATTCGAAAGTCCCCGAGTTCTCGTTGACGATGGCGAAGGCTCCGACACAACACTCTATTATGTTGCCGGAGGCCTCGAAGAGATATAAGGCGTTGAAGGAACACGTTGACTCAGTGATCGAGATTTCCCCGGATTCATGGGCCATAGTTGAAGCTTTGTCACAACGGATCGGGACAGCCCGTTCAGGCGCCGCGTTGGTTATCGACTATGGCCCCGCATACACTGTTCCTGTGAACTCTCTTCGTGGGATCCGCTCACACCGCATGGTCTCACCATTCACCGACCCGGGAGAGGTTGATATTTCTGCGGACGTTGACTTCACGGCGCTTGCGGAGAGAGCTTTGGAGGCCTCGGAGAACGTTGAGGTTCATGGACCCGTGGAGCAGGGCATGTTTTTGCTGATGATGGGGATGAAGGCGAGGTTGGAGGCTTTGTTGAATGGGATGAAGGCGAAAGATGGTGCGGAGATTGAAAAGAAAAAACGGCTGTTGGAGAGCGGGTTTAGGAGGTTGACTGAGAGAACTGGCGGGGCTATGGGGAAGGTTTACAAAGTTATGGCGATTACCCCGGAAAATGGTGGAAAGAGAAGGCCGGTTGGGTTTGGAGGGTATGTTGTAGAGTAAGGCGCTTGTGAATAGCTGGTTTAGATATTGTACATGTACATATGGTGCGTGGGACTTGGTGTTTATATAAATAGTTTTGGGAGTAGAGGAATCCAAAAATTGGGTTGTGTATAGCAAGGAAGGCTGAATGTATTTTAAAGTTGAATTTCTATGATACCGACACTTCAGGCCAATGTGGATTCAGGTTTCCCTCACAGGGGTGTTCAACCACTTTTTGGTTGGTTGGTTGGCCAAGAAATTTGGAATTGGCCTGGATTCTGATTTGCTGATGAGGATCTCACGGTTTGTTGTCGTTGAGAAGAACGGATAGAACCAGGATAGAAACCACTTACGGTATAGCTGCGGACAGGATAGGTAAGATTCCTAAATGGTTAAGATATTTGTATCAAATCTAAGGCTGATAAACTTCCAACACAAGAGCATACTCTACCAAACTAAATACATACGTATACTACTTCGTTATTCGATATGCCTAGATCCTCGCTCAAGCAGCAGTTACTTGTGCGACTAGGCGCGAACATCAAACGCGAGGAAGCTTTGGACAATTTTTGTCGACCGTCGCCATCTTTGTCCCGGAAACGCCCCCTTGCCGACATAGAAAGCCACGATAGCGATAGCGAGGACGAAGAAGCATTCTCTGACGATGACGACGATGACGATGAATACACTACAATCCCGAGAAACAAGCATCGCTTGACTACGCGTAGCGACAGGAATTCTCAATTGGATATCTACCGCGAAGTATAGGATGAACTGGAGAGTCAACGGTACTGGACATCTCGGAATATTGTGATTAATCGACTATATACTGTAATGGAGTGGTTCCATAGCATCACAAATGAACGCGTCTTTCGGTCACTTTTTCGGATGTCGAGATCCAATTTCGAAAAGCTTCTTCGTATACCCGAGAACGATTCAGTTTTCCGAAAATAATTCCACATGCTCGCAACGACAAGGAAGGTATCAGTTAGTGACGTTTCTGTACCGAATTGGAGGTAGAGAACACGGCGGCTCTACGACAAGGGTTTCCATGGCGCCGGGAATCGGAGAAGGCACGATTGCAGATTATTGTCGACGGCAGTGTTGAATATACGGGAGCAGTACATACGCTGGCCTACGTCCGAGAAGCATGGCCTGCACAAGAAACGGATTGCAGAAGCTACAAATGGGATATTCGAGGATGTTGTTGGATTTGTAGATGGAACTTTCGTCATCTTGATATATTCTCCGGCGCTAAATTCGTACTATTACTACAACCGAAATCATAAATGCTACTGTAGTATGTAACGACCGCCGCGAGATCATCTACACTTGAGTTGGGGATACTCCGCTTGAGAAGAATTATCCATCTAAATATTTAACGTAAAATAAATAAAATAAAAAAAGGAAAACGAATGTTGTGATCAAGATAGAGAGCTTACCTTCGTGTTGTTCTCGCTTTTACAGAGTAAATTATGACGCTTTTGGCTACTTCCAAAAATCCCCCCTGCATTCTCGTTCTCAGAGCGATTCTCCCAAATAGCCAATCATACTCATTGCTATCACTAGTCTGAGTCGCCAGCCTTTCCAACCAACCAACCAACCAACAAGCGGTCTGAATACCCCTAATAATAGGGGGCGAGTAGGTTACTCACAACTGGAATCTCAAAGCCAGATCGCCAAAACATCGCATAAAGTGTGCAAAATGATCTCCACTCAGAATTACCAGTCATGCAAATAGTTTTTGCAGCATCAGAAATTCGAATGAGCCAATTGAAATGACCACTGTTCGCCAGGTTCACACTCGAGTAACTATGTATGGGCATAATGCTACTTTTTTGGGAAGGATTGCATCGACACAGCCCATAATGCCGGGAGCCGATCCTGTTGCAAATGAGAAGGCTACACACGGTATCATAAAACACGATCGCATGGACAATCCACTCTAGTCATCCACTTGTTTCAAACCCTGACCCGATTTTGCCACCTCCCCCAGCGAACAACTCAGCACGCTCCCTGATTGGTCGATGCACACCCACCAAGGCCAAGCCCTAAAAGTGCGCGGCGAAAATTTTAGCCGACACCCCAACTATAAAAGGGCACCTTTCCCACGCCCTCTTTCCTCTCCATCCCAGTGCATGGGCAAGATCGATAGCAGTGAGGATTCGTCCGAGCTTCGATTTTTGCTAGTTGAAAACTACAACTATATTGACTGCTCCTACTTTGCTTAGGTGAGGTAGGGAATTTTTGGCTGAAAATTTGCAACTTGCAAATCTATTTTCTTTTTTCACGAGCTTTAGGCCGATGGCGTGGAGCGCGAGAAAAAGGGTTTGTTTTGCAAGTGCCTTTTTTTTTTTTTTTTTTTTTTTTTTTTTTTTTTTTTTTTTTTTTTTTTTTTTTCATTTTATATATATTTAATATATATATGTGTATGGTAGTGTTTGTGCGATCGTTCCCTCATGTAAATGTTTCTATCACCGGAAATAAGCCAGCAATACTCTCAGTTCATTGCGACTTCTGTCGTGAATGCAAAGACGACGTATCTTGTTTTGTTCGGAATGAGAAAACCTTTATAATGCCAGTAAAAATCGTGCAGCACTTTAAAATACCAGCGCCAAATTAGTTATTCCATCACTATCGTGTGAAACATGTATCATATGTATCTTTGTATGCGAAACTAGAGTATACATGCAGCGTGATCTCAACGCGTAGTTTTCGCGTCACGAAAAAAAAAAAATTGTAGAAATTAAATTATAAACGAATTAATGTGCAAATGCATGGCGTTTTGAGAGCTCGTATTTGAAAGTATATTTTCATACTTTTCAATTATGCACATACGAACATTCCTCCTTACCTTCGCCCTCATACATTCTTTTGCTCAAATTGCTTTGGAAAATGGGAATCCATCCGGACATGCAATTACAAAAGAGTACCTACTTGGAGTATTTTCTATTACGACATGGCGTAATACATACATTGAGAACTTTCGGCCCGTCTTGCTACCTAACCTCGATGATTAGATATGTCTTCCCTCCCGTAACGAACACAATCAACAACCGGAAAAGCAAGATGTACCTGTTTACAATTCCCATAGCCGACAATGAGTTCCAGCAGGGCGACCGAAACGTGCCAGTACTACAACCGGACAAGAGATTAAACCGTGTCGTAGCAACGCGAGCAGCATTAGGAAGATTGCCTATCCCCCCAGCATACACAAACTTGCAGTGGTTGTGGCGACTATGGACATAACCGACGGACTTGTCCATTGTTTAGAGTCTAGGAAAACCTTGTACCTTTCTTTTTTTACCATTTTTTTTTTTTTTTTTTTTTTTTTTTTTTTTTTTTTTTTTTTTT
>JABYPW010001648.1:0-14372 GCA_016880775.1 Phymatotrichopsis omnivora
GGTAGTCGCCAGCTGGCGCAACTCGCCTTATTCGCGACCGTGCCCTGTACCGCGTAGGCGGTTGTCTCACGATACATCCCACACCCCCCACAAGCGATCTCCGATCGCACCACACATCCGACCGCGACGCTCTCAGAGCTCCTAGGAGGGGTGCCCAGGCCCCCCGGAGCGATCGCACGAACCTCTAAGCGACCTTCACGGTCGCATCCAACGCTCTCTCATCGCCCCTCCATGGCGACAATACAAGGCCAGCAAACGAAGTCGGGAACGCCAAAACAAACATAACAAACCTCGCGACCGTATGTACCCCCTCCCGCAGGACGTATAACCACGAACAACACAAAACCTACCGATCGCTACATCGCCGGCTCGCTTAGCTTCTGCGACCGCGCCCGCCGGCACCAATACAACACCTACAAGTCCCCTCGTCGCACGGAACTAATGGAGGAAGTTTTCGGGTGGAGGAGACGGACGATACACTCTTTGGTCATGTAACTAGTCATTCGCTGTGTGCAGGTATTTTGGGGAGGATTTTTTGGGTGATACTTTTTCCTTTGTTTTTCCTTTGTTTTATTTCGGCTGACACGCCATAGTCTTTGACTGCATGCGGACGGCCCTGTAGTTAGGTTAGTGAAGAGCTAGTCTAGTAAGCTACGAAACGAAATGAAACATCATCATCATCATCATCATGCAGTAAGACTAGGGACCTCAAGAATCTCAACAGCCCCTCCACCTTATGGTGAAGGCCCTCCTTGCTGGCCTGCACTCAGGCTAGTCTTTTCTGTTTGGCAGCAAATGATAATCCCTTTTCAGATGCTCTAGAAATCCCACACCTTTCTAACTGTGCAAACGATGGCTTACTGAGACATTGCTCACATGGCAGTACTAGAGATATATCTTCGACACATACACTCCTTATCCAACACCCGACCGTATTAAGCGAGCAGTTGAGCAGATACACACAATTGGTCTCCGCATGGAGATTGCAACACAGGATCGTACTATTGCCCCTGGTTTGCTAAGCAAGCCTCCAACTGTGCAAAACCTCAACCTGCGATGCTCTCAGAGCTCCTAGGAGGGGTGCATAGGCCCCCCAGAGTGATTGCACAAAACCTCCTCAGCGGCCTCACTTGCTGTATCTAAAACCTCTGTACCCATCATGGCACCAAAACAAACCAACGAAGAAGAGGGGAAGCTAAAACAACACAAACCAAACTATACAGTTGACTTATTCCCCCTTCCACAGGATACCCGACCACATAACACAAACCTTTCTAATCGCTACATGCCTAGCTTGCTTAACCGCCCGCCAGCACCAACATGACACCGACAGTCACCTCATTGCCCAGAACTAGTGAAGGTAGTTTTGAGTGAAGGAGATGGCTTTTACTTTCTTTTTTCATGTATATAGTTACTCGCTTAGGCTTTTTGGTGGAGTTTTTAGGCTTTTGAATAGGTGGTTTCTTTTCTTTTTTGTTAGCGATATAGTGATACACCATAGTCCTGGACTGTATTTAGATGGCCCTGATATGTTCGAAGCTATAGGTGGAGAATCCGTGAAATCTGTAGCCTCAAATAGTCAAAATAGAAATAAATCATCATCATCATCATCATGCAGTAAGACTAAGCCTATCACAATTACTTTTCGTATAGTATATCACGGTCACACACCAAACAATTTTGACATGTTCATAAGTAAAAGAAAACATGTAGATGGAGCTTAACTATCAATATAGGGCCCCTTCATAGGCAGATCTTAAGTGTCACCTTAAGATAATATTTTCACTTCTGGCATCTGGTTTCAATAACATTAGGCTGCATATTCAATCTTCATATATGTAAGTGTTTCGAGCATGAGATTGTCCTCCAGTTAGCAAAACCAGCTAACGGTGATGCTACCTACCTTGCAAGTAGTACCACCTTTGCATTTAATCTTGCTGACTAGTGTACAGATAGGCCCAATATAGCAGTTTACTGTTTAGTGTTTTGAGGTCTTTCGGCGAAATCTCCATATTAGTACCTTCAACATGAGAGGTAGATCTCTTTGTAGAACTCACTCAAGCAGAGCACATGACGACAAAACAATTGGATGCTCTAGGACACTGTGGTTAGTTTTCCCTCATATTAATCAAAAAATAAAGCAATATGCAGTCATCCGGAGCAGAGCAATCTGTTAAGTAATGGGAATGTAGTTAAGAGCTACTGAGCTGTATCATCATGTAGTGGTTATTGCTAATCTATTGTACACTTATCCCGATGGGATCTCATAATGCCTCAAGAGGACAGTTAGCACATATTGATAAAGTGCTGAGTTCAAGTTATTGCTAACTTTCTCTACCCTGCTTTACTTAAGGTATAAACCTCAGAGTATATTGTAGTGTAGTTCATCATATTCATTGACTAGTATAAAGGTCTTGCTAGTGGCAAAGTATAGTCAGCAAATATTATCTACACTTGAAGGTTTATCCTGATACTCTGCTATACAACTCGTGTATTATTCATGCAAGAGATTTCCTTACCATGTACAACAGATAGTCACCCCTCAATAACTAACTACTACTTCATAGTATTCGAGATAGGGACTCTGTTAGGTAAAAGCTCTGAAGGCTACACCCTGAAGCATACCTGCAGATATGACAAATACAAGAAAGTCATAAAATGTACCAACTGTAGAGGAAAGCACACTGTATCGAACCCCTCCTACCCACTATTTATCCAAGCAAGAGCACTGGCCACCAGCCAGAAGGAGGAAGCTGTTACCATTACCATAGGTGGAGTTTAGTTTCTTACATTTTGTTAGGATTTTTTCCTTTAACAAAGGTATCAGCGTAGAGGAAAGGGTATTTCTTTTACCCTTCTCACTGTATTTCTTTTCCTACAGTTTTTTCTTTGTAAGAGTCAAGTAGGTAGTTGTTTGTAAGGTTTACCTTGCTGGGAAAGTTAGACAGGAGGGCTATTCGTAGGAACATGTATGAAGCTTTTTTTACTGTGTTTACACAGATTGGTGTACTTATTTTTGAGCCTCTTTCCCTTTTTCCTTTGTTTGTTTCTGTTAAGGGAGAACAGGTGCTACACCATAATCTTGGACTGAATGCGGATGACCAAGGTAGCTATATAAGAAGTAGAGTAGTTAGCAAAATAGAAATGAGTAATCATCATCATCTTTGTATTAGAGACAAAAACACCAACCATGATGACCCTAAATATAGGAAAGAGCAACTGACTTTTTATCAATTTTATGCAGCAGAATTGCACTAAACTATCCATGATCATAGCTATGTAAGAACCTTACCTATATAACTCAACACCAATGGAATCTAAGGTATACGACTTATTCTTACCAAGGGAAAAAGAAGAAGGAAAGTACGGAGTAGTGTTTGATGTAGAAAAGTTGTTTTTCCAAGAGTATTCTGTCTTCCCTATTCCCCTCACCTTCAAATCCAGTTGTATTATAGTGCTACAGTTTATACAAAATACTACCGGGTACACATTTCAGTTAATATCACTGTATTATAACCATAGGAGTATGCAGGACAAGCACTGGAGCTGTATTGGTCAGAAATCTTGAAGGAGCAACATAAAGTGTGCATAAATGGGGTAGACTTCAACCTCTACCACCCCATATGGGACCCCTTCTTGGAGCATGAAATACATCACTTCAAAAAGGGAAATAATCTAGTAGAAGTGGCCACTAGAAATCAGTACACAGTCCTTAATCAACTAGGAGAAATCACAAGAAGAGACCCATCAGGAAAACAGGACTCGGTAATTGTCATTTGGTCAGCTAACACCAAAGTAAAGTGAGAATCTAGGACAACAACAGAAGGGCCAGAAGTAGCTAGTGACCACCTTCCAATATCCCTCAGCATAGTAATCCTGAATATGGTACACCAAAAAACCTCCGTAGACTAGAAATTATTCAATATCGTAGGACCAGACAAACTATCCATAGTACATAGTGAACTTCAAATGATGGCATAGACTTCAACCTGAAAAAGGACAAGCTGGAACTTTGGCTACATAGCAGGCTATTCCAACTATCAGCTATACTCTCCAAAAGTGTATCCTTAAAAAAGGTAACCACCTACAGCAAACCTTAGTGGAACAAGGAGCTCTTGGACAAGAGGAAGCTATACTACTCTGTAGCGCAAAAATACAAAAACATCCAGTGCATGAAGAATGTAAAGGATCAAGCCAGAAATGACTACTTCGAAGTAATCAAAGAGTCTAAAAATACCCCCTGGAATAAGTAGGTAGAAGAAGCAGATACACAAGGTATATAGAAGCTTGACCGGTTAAAAACCAAGGCCAGGGTAAACTAACTGCGCAATATAGTAGCATAGTCAGTAGAAAAATATGCAAGGTCAATAGTCTATGGTCTGTTCTGTAACAGACCCTAAATAGACCCCCTAAAGCCCAAACTGTTAAGTAATATACCCTCAGTCACAAGCAAAGAAATCTATGCAGTCCTAAGGAAAACAAAAAATTCTAGTGCTATAGGACCATACACCATCCCTTACAAGTCAACAACCAATGCCTACATATCCTCACCATCCTACTTACAGTTATGTTGCAAAATAGAATCTTGCTAACTAACCTCAAAGAAAGCCTAGGAGTCATAATCCCCAAACTGAACAAGGAAAACTATGATATCATCAAGGCCTACACAATCATCATCCTTGCCAACACGCTATCCAAGATCCTAGAAAAAGTCATTTGTCAGTGGCTCACTAACTATGCCCTCCGAATCAACATGATCTCCAAGTACTAATACAGAATGGTACGGAACAGAGGAATAGATGATGTGATCATAACATTATACCACAAAATCGATGCACTCCAAAAAGTAAGCTACAAAGTGTTAACTAGATTCTTCGACATTAAAGGAGCATTCAATAACATGACATGGTAAAAGCTCAAAAAGAGACTAGAAGAAGGGGATACCCCTAAATACATCATTCACTGGATAATGTCCTTTCTGTCACAGTAAACAATAAAGTTGCAGTAACAAGGTGCCCTAGATAAGTTCTACCAAATACAGGTTGGAACTCCTTAGGGATCCCCGCTGTCACCACTCCTGTTTATCAAATACATTATCCTGCTACACGATATGGAAGAACTATAAACCCTAAAGAGCTTTACCAATAATATCTCAATAACAGTATACTCTAAAAGTACCCTCAAAAACAATAACTTAATAGAATAATGCTTTGCAAAACTGGAACAAAAAGGTAAAACACTGGACATAACCTTCTGGCATAAATAACCAAAATAATCCACTGGCTTAGGTACAACAACCTCCTACAACTAGAAGCAAAGATCCTCCTTAGCTTCGGAAATGCTTTGATGGCCCCCAAAGAAGTGGTTAAATACCTTGGATACTTCTCCAATCAAAAGCAGTCACTGCTTGCACATTACCAACAATGACTCTTAGGAGCCAACACCCTATGGAAAGTAACACAATCCTTAATAGTGCAAAGACATATAAACCCTTACAATAGATGGAAACTGGTCATGTTCATCCTGATCCCAAAGGTCACCTTCAGAGTAGCAGTCATCACACCAAACAGTAGAGCCTTCAGAATGGTGGAGACCATATTCAATTAGTATACAATATGGATCACAGGATGCTTTATAACAATAAATGCAAAAGTCCTCAAACACCTCACTAGAATCCCCCCACCCTATAGCTTATAGACTAATACATATGTACAAGATACAGCCTACAAATTGTGTGCATACCAGCCAGACACCCGGTAACTGAAGCACTGCCAAACAACTTCCTAACCTGGAATAAGTCAAGAGATCCCAACACCTATAGGACCAAAATTAGTTGTAAAGTCATAAATAGCTGAATGATCAGAAGACAAGTACTTACCTAGAACTCCAAAGCTAAGGCAATAAGTGCAAAGAGTCCTCCCCCTTTTATCGACCATATAGCACAAGACCTTATACAGTACATTTACTGGGACACAGTCTTCAACCACTTCAATTTCCTACTACGAGAGAGTATGCCCTCCATGCACTCTAAGCTTAAAACCCTAAATGACATACAAACCAAGCTCCTAGAAGACTGGTGACAACAAACTAACATATATGTGGACCCTGCAACATTCCCTACGCTAATAGAAGATACCACCTTCACCTTACCCAGATGACAAGCAGTGCTCCTCTTCAAGTTGAGAGCTAGAAGCTCACACCTATTAGTACACCTAAGCTAGAGAAGTGGAAGGTCAAACTACTGCAGATGCTATAAGGAACTAGAAACTATGGAATACACAATACGACACTGCTATGCCCAGATCCAGAAAGGGAAAAATTCTTGCCAAATAATCTGTCACTGACATAAACCTTCAACATTCTATCACTGCTCAAAAACCTCCTTGACTACCTAGCTGCAACTAGGATTCAGCTCCCCTAGAATCTAAACTAATACAGACTCCAGGTGTAAGTAAGTGTTCCCTACTACAGATCTTAATCTTGTACCCCTATCTCTTCCCCCTCAATACCAAGTCGGTACAGCTTATGTAGACCTTGGGTGCATACAGGAGGATGGTTGGACAATTCTTTCACTAATGGAGATCCCATTGAGGGATTATCTCTACTATCTCCTTTGTACTTTTCTCCTTTTCCCTTATCTCCAGTGTCTAGTAATGGTGGATTTGTCGTGGAGGAAATAGCTTTTCATACTATTTCTGATCTCATGCTTTAGCCTTCTATTTTTCCTGACTTTATTTGGAAAGGGTAGTTTTTGTAGCAAAGAGGAGAACTTCTTTTAGGCATGCCATATTCTTTGACTGTATGTGGATTCTTTTGTAAATGTGAGTTTAGAAAATGAAAAATGAGTAATCATCATCATCATCTTTATCTTATAGGCATTCCATGCCCCCGCCAACTAAGCACTCTCCAATTCTATAAAGAAAATATGGTCAGAAACTACCAAAACTGCTAAAGTAGTCAAGAAGCTGACTTCTACACTGCCCACCCTACCTCCAGTCACAGTGCACACTATAGATAACAAGAACACCTAGGCCTAAGTTATTTGAAAAAACAAAGGTAAGGCCATGGCCGTACCCCTCCCCCCTACCAATACTCCTCCCCCTCCCAAATACTATTCAAAGAGGGAGAGAGAGATAATCGTCAACCTGGTGTGAAAGATTCCTTCCTTCAACCCTGTCACCATCTGCGATAATGTCAATGAGGTACTCGTTGACAAAAAAGCACCCTCCATCTGCTGTATCTGCTCTGTTTACTAAGCAGGCCCCTACAATGTCTTCCTCTCTATTATAGAGAATACAACTGCCTAGGAACTGCTAACCTATAAGGCAACTATCGAGGAAGCCATCTAAAAGCACTTCCCTAGCACGACTAGTCTACGCTAAAACTTCCTCTATAAAAATTACATCGCGTACAATGTGCCAACCCCTATCCCCAACACCTCCAAGGTCAAGCACATGACTAAGATCAGAAATGAAATTGAGACCTACAACTATAGAGTACTCCTTGCCCAGACCCCATACTAGCTAGTGTTGAAAGACCAGCTCATCTGTAAAACTGCCTCCTCTATTATAGTTACAGTTATCATCAACAATAACAACTATTGCATTTCCCACCGATAGTCTATCCTTAACAAGGTACACAGGACCGAACAATACCTTTCCTTCTCCTATGGCACCCAGTGTATGTGCTGCTGCTATTATGGCCACCACCAGCTCTAATGCATATACCCTCTACAGTGCCACCTCTGTGCTAGCCTCCATGCTCTCTTTGAAAATTCCTATATCAACACAGAATGGAAAGGCAAAGGGAGGGCATGTGACCACATAGTGTTCAAATGCACCAACTGTCTCTCCCCTCACGCTGCCAAGGATCCTGCCTACCCCAATTACCTCCAAGCTTTGGCTGAGAAAAACTCAAGGGTAGACAACTTCCACACTACTGCTGCCAAATCGATGGAATCTTGAGTTCCCGCTCTGGCCCCTATTTTCTTTTAAGGACAGTTATATTAGTTCACTTGGTAACTGTTTTCTAGTATTGTGTTTTTCTAGTCTCTTCTTTTCTTATATTTATTTAACTTATATATACTTATACCTCATAGTCTACCAGTTGTTCTAAGGTTTACCTTGCCAGAGAAGAGTAGGAGGGTCATAGTCATTTCTTGTTTGTTTTTCTTGCTCACATGATTTTCCACTTTATCCTGTGATAGGCATAATTAGTTGTATGGTTAATTTATTATAAATCTTTTCCTTTGTCTTTTTCCTTTTATTTGGATTAGTTTGGGGGAGAACAGGTACTATACTGTAGTCATTAACTACATGCAAATGACCCAGGTAGCTATTGTAAAGTACGATAGTTACTAAAATAGAACTGAATAATATTCATCATCATCTTTGTATTAGAGTGTGACCAATGGGAAAAGAGTATACATACTCTTTGTCTTATGGTATATGCTCATTCACATCTTTGAAATACACCACAACTATTAGTTTTTAGCTTTTAGTATCTCGATACCTTTCTCGTTATGACAATGTTAGGATGACAGACCCTCCTACCCCTCTCTTCCTTCTCATAGCATACAGTTTAGGGTGTGAATTTCTCTCTTCGCAGTTAAGTCACAATGAAATGTAAGATATTTTTTCTATTTTCAATAAAATTCCTGGAAATTTTTGCCCAACAAGGTTGGAAACTATAACTTAGAAGAGGCTAAAAATAGAACTAAATTGGTTCCTAGAGAAGGCCTGAAATTATGAGAGGGATATAATTCTGGTAGAGTAGAATTATAGGAGGTTTTACTGTATTATCATTCAATTCTCATGACTTTGGGTATGCTGAGTATGTGTGTTTCATGTAATCGGATGGAGCACCTCAATATTTACATGCAGAATCGCATATACATGCACATGTAATCGCTTTCGTTCAGAATCGTGCATTAAATACACTGTTTCTGTACTTTAATACACCTTAAACTTTTTGACAGCTGAGAGCTCATGGCTATTCTAAATGTCCTATCTGTGGATTGGTACATGAAGCTGTCTTGTTTTTTCGGCCAGCTAAGGAATGTATCTTCCCACATAATTAAATGCTGGTCAAAATTGTCGATTTTGCCAATGTTTGTGTTTTTGTAGATGAAATTCTTATCGTTAGTTTCAGACATCACCAAAGCCACTGATGCTAGGGGTATGACGGTCGAAAGATGCCTAGGCATGGTCAATATTGAAGTATCAGAAGGCAGTATCATCGTCATTACCATAGCAATGAGCACCCAAAATTATATCAACATATTGTTAAATTAGTTTTCACAGGCGGTGCTTTTTCACGGTAGCAGCAGTGAGAGGTAGACAGCATTTGAGTAATATTGTGATGATTTACACTGGTGAAAAATTTTAGGTGGGTAAATAATGAAGCGATATAAACAGACTATAAATCCCTTCCACCGGAGAAAAAAATGGTTGACCTAGTAATAAGCAATAACGATTCACTGCTGCAATTATATTCTTGCTTCCTTTGTAAAGCGCTATGCGCGCTATCAGGTCATATGTTGTTTGACAGAGTTTGTGCTCAGGTATACATGACAAATGAAATATCTAATGCAGAAGTCACATGTTGAAGCAAGCCTTCTCAACACTATTCAACTAGTTTGTTACAACTCTTCCCTCCAATACGCAGAAGAGCTAGCTCATAAACCAATGATAAAAGTTACCATAGTACATAGGGAAGAGGTTTGGAAATTTTAGCCTTTTTATCATGCAGCCCTATATTCCATATTTATCATTGAATACAGCTTCCACCTGCAAATATCTTGCACACGATTTTTATAGTCATGCAGCAATCTATTTTGCATTGGGTCCAAAATTCCCCCCCATAGTTATATTCTATTTCATTCATACATTATCACTCAATATCTTAGCCCTGTAGGGTGAGTGTTTCATACTCTTGGCGGCACAAGCTATGAGTTCACCAGTTTATATACCATGTGTATTTCGATAAACTTCACACTTAATACTTCGGGTTTTCCCTCTATTTTTTCTTTTCTTTTAATCAGGTTGCTGAGGTATTTCTTTTCACATCAATTGGGTATTAACCGACAGTAAGAGGCTAATACATGAGCATTAGTAGGTGTAGGTTTCCACAGTTTTCTCCGAATGCATGAAATATAAGAATTTTGTCTAGAATTCGCAACATTTGATGGCCACTGTTGTATACTTTCAAGAGCACATGTGCTGCTATATCTTTTTCCCTCCCCCACAATGCAATCAGCGCTGCGGAGTGATCATTGATATATTTTCTTAGTCCCTGATTGAATATACTAGACAGTCATGTCTTTTGTCTTATTTTTTTCTCCTCTTTGCATTCATATTATCGTTTGCTCAATACATGTTACCAATTACTTTCTTCAGAATAATACCTCTAATTTTGACACTTGCTTCTAGATTTTACTCTACATGTGACATAATTGATACCTATCCCACCTCAACTACTGAATACAAGCTGACAAGACTTCTACAACGACAGCTTCTGGGCTATCCTGTATGGAAGTAGAAAATTGACAAACCCCCCACCGCTCACGCATTGTACACCCCATCGCGTGCATGGTGCACACCCTCCCGCGTGTTGTGCAGCCTCTCCCATGTGTTGTGTAGCCCCTCCCCCATGTTATGCAGCCCCTCGCATATGTTTTGCAGCCCCTCGTGTGTTCTGCACATGCAGCCCCTCGTGTGTATTGTGCACTTGCCCTTCATTGTGTGTTAAAGGAAACCCAGAACCAGGATCACAATACATGTTGAGTTTACCTTCCAGAGTTCAAAACACTCTTTTTCTGCAAGAATTTCATGAAAAAGCTACCCTTTACAGAAAATATATCGTTCTCCGTCAAAACTGTTGGGTTATGCATAGAAAAAACACCTCCATTCATGGCACTTGCTAAGTAGAGATAATATAATATTGGTACCACTAACAAGTACCTTGAAAGAGAGGAGGGGGAAAGTGAAAGAAAAAAAAACAGAATTGTAGGGTAGTAGCCACAGCAAAAATAAAGCTTTTATGTGGTCTCATTTATAGGTATGTTTACAAGGAAAGATGTTTTTTTATATTCAAGTATCTACAGTATATTCAGTCAAGTGATATCCTGTAAATCTGGAAAATTTCTTCCTAAACCCTATTCATTATACACCCAAACCTCACCTTTCACAATTTGGTATTTCTAGTGAATAAGAGGATAGCTATAAGTAAGGACTTGTAGACCACCTTCTACAGATATATTTCACAGATTTTAGCAGAAAATTTAAATTATATGATAGAGCTTTTTTCATTTTCCATGTAGCGCACATCATGTGCACTACATACGCAATGGGGTGCATGATACACGCAATGGGGGTTTTGTCTATTTTCGTAGCTTATACTGTAGTAGCTGTGAAATTGCCGAAAAAAATATTTCGCGATATTTCTCGTATTTCCAAGGTTGAGGAAACCTTGAACGTTACAAAGCAATGGCTCACAAGCTCGCCTAAGTGTGGCTGCTTATAATCTACAATGCTGATGACCCTGTACTGGGTATCTCCTACTTTTAACCCAACCAACAGTGAATATGTCATTTTAACGCATATTGCGTGGGAAGATCACTTCCTTCGATAACTCGTTTTGGAACTTGGATCGGCCATATTAGATCCAGTTATAGAAAGTAAATATATATTGCTCTTTGGTGATAACAATAGTAACTCACGCAAGACTAAAAAGTATAGCATAACTGTAGAGTCAAAACACATTGACATTCGCTTTCACAATTATGGTAAAGGTTGCAACGCAAGGTATTGACTTAAGGTATAGAAGAAAGGATGATATGTTAGCAAATTGCTTAGCAAAGCCTTTCAGTAGGATAAAGTACCTAGATATGCTGCAGAGTAATAGATTAGTTGACGTTTCAGAAAAATAATACACGTTGATCAAGTTGTCTCTGTTCTTCTTTTCTTTACCAAATTGTTCTTACTTTGCCTCCTGCTTGGATTACTTTGATTTGCTTCTATTTCTGGTTCAATGGCTTACTACTATTTAGAAAAGAAAAGGGGGGAAAAACATAATTCCTTTATTGTCATTCCTGGCTATCCCTTTGTTTATATTTCTACAATTACTAGCTTCCCTTTACCCGAAAAGGAAAGAAAATGAACGAGTACGAAAATCATGTCATTGTATGATTGGCTAGAGGGGGTTTCAGTAGATTTGTTTCCGAGGAAATTTGGATTGTTTTTTTGGGATAAGTGCTTCCCACTGATCACGGCGTTCGCTTTGCCATATACCGGCTCCACATACTGGTCTAGTGTTTGGCATTTTTTTTTTTCCCCCACTGATTTTAGCCAGTTGTTTGTTTCTCTGGCTTGGTCCAGTAGATGTATAACCACTGCCACTTAGAAGAATCGAGTCACGTTTTACCTACACTCTCACACTTTCCCTACCCGGTGCATTATGACCTAATCACGATATATTACCCGATATCCCCCAGCCGTCAAAAAGTTAATCGGTTGTGGCATTAACAGAAGATTAGAGGTACAGTATAACCCGGAGCTACTAAAAAACCTCCTTTCCAAACCGGAGAAAATAAATAAATAGAAAAAAGGAAATAAAGAAGAATAAAAAAAAAAAAAAAAAAAAAAATTGAAGGGGAAAGCGAACCCCTGTATCATACCCTTCTGCTGGTTTCCGGTACTCGAAATTCACACTGTAAGGTAACGTCGACACCTTAAACCTTCTGCCCTATCTGTTCTCCTAATATCCCCGTAGATACATACCCATCCATAATGTCATCCATTGTCTATATTTGTTCGCCAATTTCTTGGCTACAGTAGAATTATGCGTTGTTGTCTATTTCCAGATATTAATCGAGTCAGAGGTTTAGATTCGGGGATTACCTTTATTTATAATAAAATCTTGTTCGCGTTATATCAATTCTTGTGCTCTAACTGCTTCTTATTGCAATTTCCGCATACACATATCCTACAGCTTTCCATGTGTACCGACCAGTATCCAGCTTAACAACTTGCAATATGTATTTCTGGAAATTACGTAGAAACCGAGAGTAATGACTCTTATTGCATTCATTGGTAAACATAAAAAATGAAAAAAAAAAAAAAAAAAAAAAAAAAAATACTCGATCTCGACGACGACTTTTCATTTCAATTCAACATGACCAAATCTGTCAATAGCTAAAGCCACACCTTCTAAATTATTAGCAGCGAAGCTGCTATTTCGAAAAGGTTCAAGGGTGGGGGTGTTTCCTTCTTTCAAAATTTCCTGTCTACAAAACCCTAACCCTTGTAAGCGCCACACTCTATCAAAATTGCGAGACTCAACAACAAAACTACGACTGCGCTATACTCCACGAGTCTCGATATCTCGACATGGAAGTAGAACATAAGAGTACAAGCAAATAGCGGATAGTGATTGGGGAGATATACCTAGTGAGTAACAATCTTTTACACTCCGGACAGACGAAATAAAGCAAAAACATGCGCTTGCGAAAGGCGAGCAAAAAGAACGTGATGTCGAAAGACAAATATATGGTTACAAAAAGATAAAAATAAAAATGAAACCAAAAGACTCAATCGAAAAAAGATGAGAGCGAATACTAAAAGATATAGAGTAAATGGTTGCTATAATGGAAGGAGATTGGGAGCTCATGTTTGAAGATCGGGAAATAAAATATTTTTATTTTTTGATTAAGAATTCCCTGAATCATGTGGAATGGAGCGTGCTGGTTCGATTGCTGTGAAATGAAATATCAGTGATAATATACTTATTTGAACATCTATAATAAACTTAGATTTATGTTAAACTAAGTAACTATTTCTTTTTTTTTATCTCTCTCTCATATGAGCTATTTCATCGTCAATTCTACATTGCAAGACTTAGCAGTCAATTCGATTATTAATTTTGATAGCTTTGATTAAATTAGGAATGCTAAGAACATGCAAGCACGGTTGAAAGAGGAGGGGTGGTTTGATATTTTGTTATGCTAGGTGATTGCGCTCGGAAATTGTTATGGGTAATTTGTTGTAGTGGTAATAAGGAAAACAATAAAAGTCATCGCAATGATTACTTCAAAATACAAAGCTTCGCTGCTTATTTATTGTGTGGACAGAAAAGCGTGAACGCATCTCTCCGTTTTGCCAAGAGCTATCAAATTTATCATTAGGGAATTTTTTTCTTCTCTTCAAATTCGTGAAACTACGAGGCCACGCTAAAAATGGTATGCTGAATCATTTCAAGCAACCGTTTTATAGCAACGATTCGACAAGGTGTGACCCCAGCTAATGCCTTGTAAACACATTCGAATAAACATGCGTGATAAATTTTATTCCAGACAGTTCAGGGCCGGGTGAGCG